>JARJEB010024422.1:0-15745 GCA_030264535.1 Liometoxenus newtonarum
TTTTGAGGGAGTGAAGAGATTGAGGAGATTGAAATTAGGGCGTGTGCTGAACTGAACCTAAAAGCTTAAAAACTTGTCCAACAAAAAAAAATCATTAAAATCGATTCTTTGTATTTATAAAAAAACAATATTTAACGGATATTCTAACCAATAACAATTATTAATGTAATTTGCTTATTACACTTTCGAATTAAATTTTAATTATATTCCTAGCATCGACAAATATTGATTTTAATTTATATCTGGATTATGTGAATAATGTTTCCGAAATAATTAATAAAATTTATTGTTTTCGGAAATGAAAACTTGAAATAATATTAACTAGCAAAAATCAAAACAATAATTACGTAAATTTATATATCGATTGTTAAAATGATATACTTTGTTTGACAATACTTGAAATAATTTCCACGGCCGTCTGTGTGAAAATATATACCAGCTGTAATTCGTCAAAAAAAGTTTTCAAAAATGTGGCATAATTTTTCGTAACGAATTAAATACCGTGCATTGAAATCAACAAGCTGGAAGAAAACATAATTTCTCGTTTTGTTTTTTTGACAGATGCAAAATTTATTCGATTTGTCAGGAACACAATTCTAATTTCTCTCCATCGGTAAATTTTCTTGTTGCGATTGCGTTCCAAGAACAATTAATTGTGTGCCTGATTATAACGATTTGCATTGAAGTAGTTCTATAGTTATTTACGAATGTTGATACCGACGGAGAAGATTATATTACTTTTCCGTGATTTCAGCGCATTGAGAGTGCAGTGCAATGGATAAAGAAAATGGGAAGAGCAGTGAAGGTAGTTCCGGTTCCAGTAAACTATCAAATCAACCCGATCCAGCAGCACTTTTGGATGCGGCGAGTCTTTTCGGCGGTAAGAATCGTTTATTTATTGTTTTGTTCTCTTCTAATCGTCGTTTTATCATCATTTAGCTTACTGGCCACGGGGCGATGCCAATACGGCAAATCTCTTCGCGGCGGCCGCCGGCGGTTACGGCCTCGGACCGCATGCAGGGATGCCATTCTCGATGCTGCCTCCGTCGTCCGGACGTGGCGTACCAACGTTTCCGCCGGTATCGTCATCCAGCGCTGCGGCAGCATACAGTAATGCCTATACAAACACCCTTTCGGTGGCCGCTAGTCAGGCTGCTAGTTTAGGAATCCCAGCTGCAAGTAAGTAATGTATAATTTGTTTATTTAGTTAACAATAATATGGTAAGTGTTGCTAGAAATGTTCCAAAAGCAAAGGCATTTTAAAAATGGGACCGAATAATAAATGTTTTCCGAGATTTGGGAATTACGAAAAATTGCTGAGAACTGGGAATGATTGGTGGAGGCGCCCGTGCTTACGTTTCATTTCTTTTACTTTCGTTTCGTTTCGTTTGCTTAATAGTAAATGCGCTTAAGTGTATAAGTGTAAGTTCTGAATTTGGTACTAAGGGGTACAACAATACTCTGCCATTTATGCATTATGATTTATTACCGTGTATAATGGCAGTGGCTCATCTGGGATAGAAGCGGAGAGAAGTATTACTACAGTAAATGTAATTCATTTATTGATCTAGTTTCCTCCCTCCAGTCGACCATCTGAACCCAGGCACAAAGAACACATCGGCATAACTCATATATAAAACGCGCAGATCATTTCGTGATTAATATTAATTGGGAGGGTAACGGATATTAATAGTCGTGATTGACGCTTCAATATTATCATACTTTGTGGGGTAAACAAGATTTGAATATTTGATGTTATTCTTCTGGATTTTGTCACCGCGAGTTTCAACCGTTGGCGGGCGCTCGTACGCTCGCTCGCTCGCTTGGAACCTAACCTCAATGCTCTTGCTCACCTTATACAATACACATACCTGAATACCTCCAAAATACTCGATTCTACCTTATTAATTCCCTCATCAGGTCGTATTTTGATGAAAAATATTAAATGCCTTCATGTGAAATTGAAAAAAATTGAAAATATTTCTTCTTGTCTTAATTGTCTCGCAAGAATTATTAATAAATGATTAATTATCGCGTTACAGGTGCAGCATGGTGGTCAATGGCATCCCAATTGGCAGCACAGGATTACCTCGCCAGACTACAGGCATCTGGACTGAATTTCCCAGGTCTGGGAAATCCGGCTGATCCATATGCGGCGTTGGGACTTCCTTCATTATCAGGTTCTGGTCATCACAAATCGTCGAAATCATCAAAATCACTGCCCAAAAACGCAAAGGAAAAGAATTCATCATCACATAGTTCTCATGCGATTAACTCATCATCCAACAAACATGACAATGTAAAGACAAGTAGTTCGACAAATAGCAAAACTGCCAATGCGAAATACTCAATGAGCTCTGGCTTAACAATACAACCAACGTCGAGTGCTTCGAAGATGCAAAATAATATTATTAATAATTCCGCCGTGCATGATAAGATACGTGATGGTCATCATCATTCAACACCTAAGAAAAATGAGAGTCGCATGAATAGCTCGAATAGCTTGAAGACATTGGCACCACCAACATCAACTTCCAGTATTTTCACTAGTCCACTTAGTTTGGCCAGTAATTCGGATGATATAGAACGTAATAGCACAAGTACTTCAACAACACAAAGTTTATGTGCCACAACACCAAGTTTACCGCCCAGTATTTTAAGGTTTGTTACTTACTAAATTGAGAACTATTTCTTATACATCTTTGTGTTGATTTTATTTTTATTACATTTTTACTAACAACATTTTATCATTTACACATTAGTGCTGCATTAGAGGGCAATGGGTAAGTTTCGATTCCTGCAGCACTAGAAAAGAAAAAAAAAAACAGAAAAGAACATTATGCACTCGTTGCGTTTTCGGGGTTTTCGTTATTAAATACGTTTTAATTTATATTTGTTTCTTGGAATTCTGTATTTTATAGTGATCCTAATTCTATTCTCGGTGGTGTGCGTCTTCCACCCGATACCGAAATAATTAAATACACGTCGTCAATCGTTGGACCGAAAATCCCTGGTACGACGAATAGAGGTCGAAAGAAAACCATTTCCTTGGATCCACCACACGTCAGCCTTCATCCAACACATTCAAGTACTGGCATGCTAATTGAAAGAAGCACAAAAAGACAAAGACTGGTAATTTATCTTTTTATCTGATTATTACGATTTCGTGTTTAAGGATAGATAAGTATTAAATTCGCTGTTTAATTGTTGTAGGATTCTTCCGGATCGGACCATAATAGTACGACGTCGAATTCCGGCGTCAACGACAGGGTAGAAGTGATAAAACTTCCAGCAACCAATGGTAGTCCTTCAGCATCTGGTACATACAACAACATTTATTCCAATGAGGGCGAAGCACCATTGAATCTCTCTCTAAAGCCGGCAACGAGCAATCACAATAGCAGTACGTCCTCTCTTAATTCATTAAGCAACATGTCCGCTAACATTGGACTGGATCGCATTTGTATGTTGTTTTTGTAATTTTGTGAGATTTTATTTTTAAAATCATCATATTGAATGCAGCTCGTCGTAAACCAGGACCTAAACCGAGAAAAGTACTTCAGCCATCACTGCCTCCAGGTGCACCAAGTGCATCTTTGGTTCAATTGTTTGCTAGTGCAGACATACCGAGACCTTCTAGTCGATCAGATGCTGACACACCGCTTACGACTTCCAGTACGACGACTGGAAGTACAACGATTAGTTCGTTACCAGCTCCAAATCACAAAGATTCGCGACCTCGTAATTTGGGTCGTGGAGTTAGCAAACCCAAGAAAAATACTGTCGCCTCTTTACTTGCACAAAGTAGAGCATTAGGTAAACACATACGCTTTATTGGATTTGTGGATTGGATTTTGATGGATAATTTTCTTTTTATTTCGTGTAGGAATCAAGCCAATGCCCATATTAGATCCTAATGCGTCAATGTCTCAACAAATGTCGTTGCTTAAATCGAATATATTGGCTGCACAACAGTATATAGCCGAAGTAGGAGGTGACGAAAAAACACTAAATAAGTTTTTGCAGGAGAAATTCAGGGGTACCTTAAGCGACTCTAGTACAGTCGATGCATCAACAGATTCTGATAATCTTACAGATTCGAATCAGACCGATTCCGAAATGGAAGCGGAAGTAATCGCGAAGAAGCAGAAGCAGTACGATGAGAGAATGCTGAGGGTACCTCTAGAGAGAGGTAAATAGATATTGTTCGTGTTTTGTCGTCTTGTCGCCTCAGTACATTTTTTACGATTTTTACGAGTAGGATGGAAGAGGGAAACCATTATTAGAGGCATCACAAAAAGCGGAGGCATAAAGGGAGATGTCACATACGCCGCGCCTGATTCGAGCAATAAATTTAAACAGATGTCAGACATCACCCAGTTTCTCGAATATCAGAAGTCAGCTGAATTGACCAAGGAGAATTTCACGTTTAGTTGCCGCGTCATTTTGGGCGATTATCTCCAGGCCATGCCACCGGAGTTTGGCGGAGACGGCGAATTCATTCGCATGACGGAGGAAGACGTTGCAAAGAGGTAGGGTAGGAGGGAACAAACAAATTCATGTCCGAACTTCCAAATTATCACAAATATCGTATTGATTTTTATATATCTTAAACAAATTACTATTTAGACTCGAAGAATTGAGAGCAGCAATGCGTACTAGTCTGCCGGTCGAACAAAGAATCGAAGTAGCACGAAGGCAACAAGCGGCCCGAGCGGCCGCACGTATGGATCGTGAACAAGCAAGGATACAACGGGAGATTGAACGATCGGAACGTCAAGAGGCGGCTAGACGAGACAAGGAGGCACGCACCCAACAACTCCTAGAGGTACGGCAATCTTATTCCGTTTCCATCTTGAGTTTCTTTCTCTCAATTTCCTTTCCATTCTATTTGCTATACCATTTAATCATCGTCAATGTTGTTGATGTTTTTTTTGTGTTTGCGTGTGCTTGCAATTTGAGTTTAGTTTTATTTGAAAAGTATGTTTGTGATAGGGCCGCAAACGTCTAGCGTTCACTTTAGAACAGAAAGTACAGATAATCTCTGAAATAGAGGGCGGCAAATCGAAATCAGA
The DNA here is from genome assembly GCA_030264535.1 of Liometoxenus newtonarum. Taxonomy (NCBI): domain Eukaryota; kingdom Metazoa; phylum Arthropoda; class Insecta; order Coleoptera; family Staphylinidae; genus Liometoxenus; species Liometoxenus newtonarum. The sequence goes on from JARJEB010024422.1 coordinate 5,076, forward strand.
TGTCTCTAGAGAGCTTGGCTTGGCGAGCTCGACCGTTGCCACAATTTGGAAGAACCGCGACAATATTATCAGTGCATACGGTTCCGAATATTACGGCCGAGACAGCCCTAATTATTTTGACAAATTTACAAAGACGGACCTCATGATGTCTGATAACGTTCATCCGGTAGGAAGTCATTTTTATCCTCAATAAACATTATTAAATAAAACAATTTACATATACAATGATGGATGGGGTGTCAGGTTTTTTAAAACCTACTAACTAGAAAAGCTTATCGCCAACATACAGCAAGCCGCACTATAATTTTATTTGTTATTTATTGTTTTAGTTTTCCTCTAGCTCTAGCAGTTACAGTTATTATCATCATTAATGCAAAGCATTTGTAGATTTTGTGTTGTTCTCTTAGATCCATAATCCGTATCATTAACCCAATTCTGAAATATCTCTTCGATCATCATGACAAATCATTTATGTTGAAGTAAACGTTTGTGCATGCGTTTGTTATCTTTGTTGTTTTATTTATTTTGTTGTTCGAAGTAATGCGTATATTGAAAGTGAAGAATAACGCTTGATGCGCATGATTTAATCATTATTTTAACGTAAAATATCCAAGAGAAACTCTTCAGTTCACTTGGATTAGAGAATGTCAAGCGTCGGTTGGTTGTTAATTAACAGTTGAATTCATTTATAATTATATGTTCCATGTGCGCAGGCGAAACGAAAACGGCAAGAGGAACAAGAAAAATTAAAACAGGAAGAACAACAACGCAAACAACAGGTATAATTGATTGTTTCTTTAATGTAGAAGAATCTTTTAATGATCAAATCAATCATTTACTTTTTTAGGAGAGAGAACTGAAAAGGCAACAGGCTGCTTTATTAAAAGAACAGGTAATTGAAATGATGGGGTTGAGTCTTGGCTCACACATTCGTTTGAGTTTTACTGGTAGTTGATCTGATCTATATTCATATCATAGTGCTTGATCATCATTCGTTTATATTCGTATTGGTCCATTGGTCATGTTAGACGGAAATTCACGCTACTAAAGTATATTCTGCCTTTGTTTACGTTTACCTACCTGTTTACTGTTATTTGATTGAGTTTCAAAATTTCGGTGATACGTGTCAAATTTAATCGCACAAATTGAAATGAGAAATTGAAATATAACATCAAGCAGCAGAATATAGTTTAATTTTGGTTTGTTTGTGTTTGTTAATTATAGTTTAGTTTATGAAATTAGGTGTGTGAGACGACTCGAACGAAGTAAAATTTTGTGTGATGCTTGTGTACATACTGTTATACTGTTTTTCTCCCATAGATGTACATACAGGAAATCAGTAAACAGCGAGAGTTGCTCTACACTGTCGAACTGGTATGGCTCACACATTATAATGAGAACAATCATTTATGCACGCTACAGATATATATCCATGCATCTGTGCCTTGCCTAACTATTCAAAATTTATATATTCCCCTGCTATGTTTTATTCCGATCGAAAACTAGACGTGAATGCGTTTTATTTTCGTGATTCTAACAATATTCGAGGGTGCTGGGCTAATCTTTACCAGATTTGCGACACATTTTTATTATTAATAAATAATTATTTATGAGGGAGTTTGCATGTTGCGTAATTAATTAATGCTTTTCATCATGTCCATTCGCTTTTCAATGAATTATGTTTTTTTCTAATGTGTTGTGTCATTTCTTTATAGGAACGTGAGCGTAGAAGGCAGCACATGTCATTGGTAAAGACGTTAGAGAGCAGAAGAAAATTGGAAGAACGCGAAAGAAAAAAGCAGCAAGCATTAGCGGAAAAACAAGCCAATAAAGAAAGAAAATTGGAGCAACGACGAATAGAATTGGAGATCTTGGCGGAGTTGCGAAAACCGTGTGAAGATTTGGAATTAGACCAAATCGAATTACCTGAATACAAACGCATCAGTGGCCTTAAGTTATCTGGACAAGCGTTTGGTGATACCTTAATGGTTTTCGAATTCTTGCACAATTTCGGGGAAACGCTTGGTTTCGACATGGAATCACTACCAACTTTGGATTCGCTGCAAGCGGCTCTATTGAGCAACGAAGGTTCTCTTGAAGCTGAAGAGGAACTGCTCTCTGTCATGACGCATTTAATAGTCTGCGCTATTGAAGATCCTGGCATTCCAAATCCTGCCAGACACACCACTATACTGGGCCAAAGTTTACGCCAAGCAGATATAACGCATGCTAATTTATCAGAAATTTTGCGAATTTATTTGTATGCAAATGCGACCGGCGAAGTGAAGGCGTTGAGCGGTGTATCGTTTGAGCGCGATCGTGAAAAGCGCGTTGCTGATCACCATCAGAATAATTGCGAAATGCAACAAACAGTTTGCGGTAAAAATGCGCATTATTACGAACAATTGCATGATAACGCCACGTGGAAAATGTCTGATATGCTTAAGGATAAACCGTTTTTGGCACTATCTCCCACTGACAAAGCTGCAATTTTGGCATTCATTTGCAACGAATTGCTGCAAAATAAGGCTGTGATCCGTCAAATCGAAACGTCCTTAGAGACTGTAGCTCAAGGTAGGAAAGACAAATGGGTTATTGATGCGAAAGTGCGCAAACTACGAATGTTACATAATAGGAAGGTGCGAACGGAAGCTGTTGAAAAAGCTGTACTCTCAAAACCAGACGGGGAGGTTGAGCCAGCTGTTGATTCGCCTACTTTGAATAAAGACGAATTGTTGGAAGACGAAGAAATTGAAATTGAAATGAGCGAAAATGAAAGTTTATGCACGCAGCCGGAGGAAGAAGAGGATAGTAAGTTGTCGGGAGAAGAATTGGGCAAGAAACTGGAGAAGGTGCTTAAGAACTCTGAGGCTCAATTGCAAGTCATCAATAATGCATCGCATCAATTGAGAGCAACATGTTTTGGTCAAGATAGATATTGGCGACGTTATTGGACTCTGCCGAAAGCCGGTGGTATTTACGTCGAATCGATGGAATCTGCTGATCCGGACATATTGGACGAGATTATCCAAACCGATAAAGAGAATGAAGAGAAGGGTATTAAGAATACTGAGGATATGAATCGAATTATCAATGAAGTTGACACTAATGATAGCTATGCTGTTGACAAAGAAGTAAGCGCCATTGTCGAGAATCAGGTAAGACTGGAGCAATTGAAAGAAAATGAGGAAGAAAATATGAAAGCAACTGATAACAATGCTAACGAGCATCCCAAAACACCTAAGAGAATGGAGAATGGTGAAATTTTGGATAAAAGGGAACATAACTTGGATGAACTTCGGAAGAGCGTTGATAAAATTGTGCAGAACATTCAAAAGAACGAGCAGGATTGCAAGGATAACAATAAGGAAAACAAGACCGAAACGGAAAACTGCATTACGCCGACGATTAAACAAGAACCGGATGCTGATAATAAGAAGTTCAATCTTTTCGAGAAATTGGGTGAATGTATGGAACGCGAGAATGCAAAGGACGATATAAAACAGGAAGTTAAGGACGAACTCAAGCAAGAAATTCTTAACGAACTTAAAACAGAAATTTCTACTTCTGAAATCAAGACTGAAAACGATGAGGAAAAACCTGAAAGTGAACCGAAATGGTTTAGCATTCTCAACAAAGACTGTACCAGCTGCGAAGGAATTCACATGACGTCTGGAAATCGCTGGGATACCGGTGTTGGTGCCTGTACGCGCGACAACATTACAGAATTGAAAATTCCAGTTTTTCCTCCACCGAACTCGAATTCTTCCTACGTAAGTAATTCCTGTGATAGCCCGGCTCCATTGCAAATCACACCAGAAGAAAGTGTTCAATTGGAGTACATTAAGAAACATGGTTTGCCAAAGCCGTGTGAACGCAAAATCGTTGCGATTAACAAACGTTACGGTTGGTGGCGGGTGAATGATACGGAACAGTTGCAGACCACGTTGGACAATTTGCATGTTCGTGGTGCACGCGAAAAAGAATTAAAGCGCACATTCCTCAGCACAATGCAAATATTGTATGAACAACCAGGGAAATTGTTTATTGAAGAAGGAAACAAGGACGCAACTGAACTCACCGTTGATGAAAATTACGAATCCCATTTGATGAAAGCTAGTGGTGCGCCATATCCCGATCAACCAGGTAGTTGGAATCAAACAGTTGCCCAGAGAATTGACGTATTCCTATTGGAACAGGTTTGTTTATCTTATACATACGTATACTTATATAAAAGAACTAATTAATAAATCTTCTATTAGCTCGAAGCGCTTGAAGATAAAGTAGCAAATGCAAGTATGCAACAAAAAGGATGGAAGGTGCCAACCAGAGACAGTGCAGACATTGAACTTGGGCAAGCCGTTCCGATATCAAAAGAACGCTTGGCATCTCTAGAGGCTGCCATTGAGAGGCGCTATTTAAAACCACCGTTAGGTGTAAAGTAAGACCACTGCTTGAATCCAGTGTGTGCAATTTTTATATATTATATAAATGAACATTGTTTACAGTGCGGGTGATCCTAATCTGGCAGCGATCGCACAGGAAGCGGCAGGTACCGCTGTACCTACACAACCAATTCCAGGGCCAGACGAAATCCCCAAAGGACTCGCCGTTTGGCGCGAAGCAGTAAACAGGTCGCAAACGTCCGCCCAGTTGGCCATGTGTTTGTATACGCTGGAGGCTTCCATCGCTTGGGACAAGAGTATCATGAAAGCTGTGAGCCCCTCTCTTGTCTTTAATAAACAGAGAGCCCGAAAATATAACAGCAAGCTGAGTGTGGGTGCTTGTGCTTCTTTTTAGTTTAACACTGCAGTAACGCATTGCATCAACTTGCTCTTATTATGTTTGATTAACCCCTATTGCCTCTATTCATATTGTTTCTAAACTACTAATACTAGGATCAGTGCGTTATTGCATTAATTTGTCTTTATTTGCACGATATTATTTTCCTTTTTCGTTTTACTAATTCTAATATCAAATTTCGATAATCACTGCAATTCACAGCTGATTTATTAAGGTTTTAGTCGATCACCAAACACAAACCCACACTTAATAAGAAGGGCGTTTAATAGCATGTTTAGTGTAATTCTTTTATCATTTAATTTGACCAATTCTAATTCCTTGTATATATCAGTATGTTGCATTGCAAGAATTTAATATTGTGCATAACAATGCTCGTGCAGTTGCGCTACATCTTTATCGCAATTATTTCTTTACAGAATTGCCAGTTTTGCAATAGTGGAGACAACGAAGACAAATTGTTGCTGTGCGATAGCTGTGATAAGGGCTATCACACTTACTGCTTCAAGCCTAAGTTAGATACAATTCCCGAAGGCGATTGGTAAATTAATTTATCGATAATCAATTTTGGCATCATACATTGTATTGTTATTGTAGGTATTGTCATGAGTGCATGAATAAAGCCACTGGAGAGAAAAACTGTATCGTCTGCGGTAAAAAGCAGGCGTTAACCAACACGCGGCTCATCACGTGCGAGATATGTCCGCGCGCCTATCACATTGATTGCATACGACCACCTATGAACAAGGCGCCTCGCGGCAAATGGTATTGTAGCAATTGTATATCAAAGAAACCCCAGAAAAAGGCCGTAAAGAAACCGAAGCCTAATAGGGATAGCGAATCCTCCGAACATCCTCCTCTAAGGTATTAGCCGACACCTTAGACATCACCCGTCGCAAATTATAAGTCCTTTTCTTTAGTCCAGCAGCATCGCACAGTTCAGCAACAACCAACGAAGAGATATGCGCGCAAATGCTCAACACGACTGTGTGCAGTCAAAGCGACGTGTCGAATTCAAGCATCCAGAATGCCGGCTCGCCGTCGACGACTGCGACGACGACGACGCCGCCGCAAGGTAATCACATTCGCAAAGATAAAGCAGCTAAAAAGCTTGCCAAGGAGTTAGCTCCTTGTAAAGCTATTTTGGATGATCTGGAATGTCACGATGATGCCTGGCCGTTCCTTCTTCCCGTGAACACCAAACAATTTCCCACTTACAAAAAGATTATTAAAAGCCCAATGGATTTAAGTACGATCAAGAAACGTGTGGTGGACTTGACGTGAGTACCAATCTTTTTTTTTTCTTTGTTCGCTTTATTGATTCACGATGTAATCATGAACTATTGCGATTTGCAGGTATAAGTCAAGAGATGAATTTTGTGCAGACGTTCGACAAATATTCAATAATTGTGAGACGTTCAACGAAGACGATAGTCCCGTTGGCAAAGCCGGCCACTGCATGCGTCAATTCTTTGAGGCCCGCTGGAATGAATTATGTCTGTCACATAGTTGAGGTTTACTATTTCCTAAGCGGCCGTATATTCGTAGAGCGAGACCGCCTGATGGCGTTTAAGTTTATGTTTGTAAACGTTAATTTGCGGTTCGGTGCGAAGTGGAAGCGTCTTTTGTATTAACTAAACGATACAGGTATTTTGAAGTGTGTGATAATCAAAGAACTTTATTTAATGTATACCAAGCTTTGAGATACTGTCGGAAAAAGTTAACTCATACATTTTCTGTTGCATCGAAACTTAAACCTTAAAACGTACATGACTTAAAATGAAAAGAATTTTATAATGATAAAGAAGTTGTGTTCAGAGTAGGTAACAAAACGAATAGTTTTTTTTTGACAAAGAACAATGTTTCGTCATGACTTGTGTTTATATTTTTGATATTAGTATTTTTTTCATGATGTTCGAATAATTTATTTGTGTAATCTTATTAGATTTTGGCTTATTTATATAACAAATTCGGCTTAATTCTTATTTATTAATTAGTTTTATAACGTCCATTGTGCTTAATTTTTAAATGAATTGAATTGAATGAACGTAATCATTCCAAAAGTAAATCATACACATGCATTATTACAGATTGTAAGTGCAGCAAGGCATTTAATTTCTCATGCAGAACAAGACTTGTAAAAATTGTATATTAATGACAACTCTTAAAATACTTATGCTCCTAATATTTAATTACAAACTCTTTCTGTTCGTTTAGCTGAACATAGTTCTGACCATAAATTGTATTTGAAGATATAAATGTGTTTTGTAGCTAGTTCTGGTTGCAATTGAAATTGATGCAATCGACTAGAAGTAGATGTGTAATCGAGTGTAAGATATTTATATTATTTAAATATAAATGTAAATATTAAAAAAAATTAGTACATTATCTGAACAAGAGGAAGTTATTTGTTAATTCAAGGAAATAATTATCAATGTCCAAATGTTCTGCTTATTTGAATATTTCCTGCAAAACGTGTTTTTAAAATTCTCGCCTTTGGTTACGCTTTACGGTATTTTCTTTATTTCTGTTGGTAACCTGTCAAAATGAACGATCATTTTGTTTTTAGCAGTACAATTGTACCGAAATCAGTACATTTTTTTTTTCAGTTTTCAGTAGGTCAGTACAAAAAATTAATTTTCAGTAGGTCAGTACAAAAAATTAATTTTCAGTAGGTCAGTACAAAAAATTAAGTATGAATAATCGGTTGCTTTCAAAAATTATTATCCGCCCCCCCAAGCTTCCGTTACATTTTGAGCAAATTCAGTACATTTTTTCAATACATTTTGACTGAGGCAGCACTGACTGGACGAGAGTAGACGAGAGATGATATTCAAGCGACAAGTTCATTTGAGCGCCCCCTTTCGCCAAGTTTAAGTACTTAGCATTTAGTTTATGTGGCTGCGTTCAGAAGGGAATTCTCGGTCTAAGACTAGGCTTCGAGTGAGCATACATCATTTATCAAGTTCTATGGCACACAGCAAATATTTTTGTCTAGAAACCAAAATGTTGTTCTCCAGTGTGTCTCGCAACTAACTGCACAGTAAAACTTCCGTTGTAGCTGAAATTTTAAAGCCACAAAACAAAAATCTCGTATGGAAACCTGAAAATCAATATTCCATAGCAGACGCCATATAATTCTCACAGAAATAATCGTTCGAGATTACTATTTCACGCACTACAAGTGTCGCCGTGAATCGTTCGAAAACTGTCAAAGCGTCGCGTTAAAAGTAAGTAATCGCGGCAGTCGCGACTGCTGTAAATATTACTTGACATATGCGCACATGCGCAGTGATTTGTTATTGTTCTGATGACTCCATGCTATGCATTGTTGATTGTTGAATCGTTGCATCTTGCTTAGAAAAAACTATTGTAATCATTTTCTTGGCAAGTGTTTGATATTTGAACATAAAACGCGAAGTAAGCGTTCGAAAAGTAAAGCTCACTTTGCCTTACTTTATGCTTCCGTGACCCCAACATGATATTTACACTAAAATAACGTTCACGAACGCTGCTCTGAGCAATAAAAACTTGCGTCTAGCGACAGGCTGGCATCAGCCAATCACAAAAGAGTTCCAGAACATGATCATTAAGTTGCCTACCTTAGCAGTGGGAAAACAGTAATAACATCCAAGTGAAGAAGAGACAAAACATGCATCTAAGCCATACCCTAGTGCCTAGGCCATACCCCTTTTCAAACGTTTACATAAGTGTTTTTGTTTGTGAGGATAAAAGTACTGGAGAGTTAATTTTCCTTCTTTAATTCGATCTTAGGTAGGCAACTTAATGAACACCTCTGGAACTCTTCTGTGATTGCCTGATGCCAGCCTGTCGCTAGACGCAATTGCAGTGAGAAAACAGTAAGTAATAACCGAGGTAATAACACTCGTAATAATACATTTATAAATCCGGTCATGGTAATACTATCCGTAAGTGCGACGCAGTGAAACCTATAGACCAAAATCCAAGTAAAGAAGAGACAAAACATGCATCTAATACCCGAGGCCATACCCCTTTTCAAAACGTTAACATAGTGTTTTTGTTTGCGAGGATAAAAGTATGGGAGAGTTATTTTTCCTTCATTAATTCCATCATAGATAGGCAACTTAATGATCATGCTCTGGAACTCTTTTGTATTCACGTACACGATCCATGGTGCTCTATATGATGAAAAGAGATAGCATAAAGTATGTTGAACTTTTTACAAATTATGCTGAATAGGCAACCACATCATCATCTTCATGTTCATGGTTATTCCGAGGGTTATTCTTATTTACCAATTTACAGTTGAACTACGTACGGCGTAGTGTGTGCCACGTTAAATGGATAAACAGCGTTATCTCATAAGATGTTTAGTAATATGTACAATATTATCAGTTAACATCGCAACACAACCGACAGTGCCATGGTACGAAGACCTACCAGCTGTCGCAATGGACTACAAAGTCCACATTGATCCAGGCAAGGAGGATTGTTACTTTCAATATGTTAATCCGGGTGCCACATTTTTCGTCAGTTTTCAAGTGAGTTATCAATTAGCATTACAACTCCTACTGCTTTTAAGTAAATATAAGCTTAAACCAAGTATTAACGACCTGCTTGTGAGTAAATAACACAGTTAAGTGCAAATAAATTTTTAAAAAAACATTTAATGATTTATGTATACCTGTTGTTCCTTGTAATGTGCATGTGGCTGGATTGGGTAGTAAGCATATCGGCAACCAAACATACACACTTTTTATTTTATTCTTTTTAGGTATTGAGGGGCGGCGATGGAATGGCCGGATTCGCGGTGCGACATCCGTCTGGACAGATAGTGCACCCGTATCAATGGAAAGCGAACGGGGAATATCAGGATCAGCGATCAACAGGTGGTTATTATTCGATATGCATAGACAATCAGTTTTCTCGTTTTGCGGACAAACTTGTCAACTTGTATATAACTGTTGTGCGTTATGATCGCTGGGAGCAATATACTAAAGAAATTGAAGAGATTAACATGAATATGGAGAATTTTACAGTAAGTAACGAGGCCTACGACGACCGGTTTCGATCAACAAAGATCATCCTCTGGTGACGATCATTGTTAATCGAAACCGGTCGTAGCCTCTTAATTGGTGTTTACCCCTCTATTCTGAAATATTAATAAACATTATGAAATAATTAATTGTTACTTTTCCTCTTAGGTGTTATCAATGTTATTATGTGAATTTTTATATTTCCAGAGCGGCCTAATAACAGTCGAACAGAATATCAACGAAATTCTACAATATCAACATCATAGTCGCGGTCGAGAAGCTCGTGATTATAATCTACTGTTGCAAAACAATGGGTACGTTATGAATTGGTCAATTGCACAAATATTGGTCATTTGTGTGACGACCACGGTGCAGGTTTATTTCGTGAGAAAATTGTTCGAGAATAAGTCGTCCGGCTACAGTCGGGTGCGAATTTAATACTCCAAAGGTTAATTAAATATCGTTCGATGCAAATCTATATGAACCAACGCGAACATACTGAAATGATTTTAATATAACAAGCAAAATTGTTAAGAAGTGTTCAATATTATTTGAAACTAATGAAACCTAGAAGGAAACTTACATAGATGTGATATGAAATTATCATAATGTATGAGTACATAACTAATTTTAAAGCTAATTATACATAATGTATTAAATTAATTATTTTTTTATATCACTGAAACATATTTTTGTCGTCGAAATGATGCTAAATAAATAAATATATATATTTACAGCGATTATTATGTGTCTGTGCAGGCACATATGACTCACATTATCACCACTCACGAATAATAAGCTTGACACGAGTCAATTATAGGAGTCAATTATTCCTCTCGAGGATTTTTCTTA
>JARJEB010024428.1:0-10181 GCA_030264535.1 Liometoxenus newtonarum
TATATATACATAATAATTTTATTTATGACTTTGCTATGCCTTTATGCTTGCTTTAAATTCAACTATTTCCTCGGGTCCACCAAAATGATTTGGAATTTAATAGCAATCAAAGAGAACAAACTGTTTTTACTATTCTTTTACTTTTTCTATTTACCACCAGGGCATTCGGATTAGCTAAAATGGCCGATGGAAATACGACAAGTTTAAATCTTTATTGTTTTAAAATTTCATATCTTGTTTATACTTCTGTTTTATGTTTCATATGAACTCCACAAAACATTGCAATGTTTGTTAACTCATTATGAATCACTATGTATTCTGAACCTCTACGTCAACAACACAATATTGAAATACAATATATACAATGATGATATTTATAACAGATATGATGTGTGATTCGATAATAAAAGTCTGTATTGCATTTTGCTTATGATATGTTATTCCTCCTAACTTCACAAGTAACAATAAATCTAAATTAAATCTAACACCTATGTTTCTGTTTCTACGTAATATTCATTGATATCGTTCGAAAATATAAATATAGAAAAAATACTTATTATAATGACGTATTTAAAATTCACTTATAGATAAGAAAATATCAATAGACCTAATAGTCAATGTAAGTCACGTACAGTTGTTTAATATTATCGCGTTCAATTCTCATATACACCCAAATAGGCCCCACAATTAGGACAATAATGGTTTTGATTTTGACAGGAATCCATACAATACGGCAAACACATGCAAGGCCAGAATCTACAAATAGAAAAATAGTTATAATATTTTATAATTTAATTGTATTCTGTATTGTAAATAATTAGATAAGAAGCTAAAAATAACTGTACTTAATACTACTTACAAACAAAGGAGTATTAGTGCATAAAGATGAGTTCTACCACTTGGTTCAGGTTTAATTGTTGTTGTAATATGTTGTCGACAATGGGGACATATGCAACGTTGCGATTCTGGGCCAAATCGTACTGGAGCTACACGAATTTCGCCAATAACTACTTGCTGTGCATCAGTCGTATCTGGCGGAATATAAAATCCTAAAAACAGTAAATAATGTAAAGTAAATAGATTATAATATCACAGAATTATATAAAACTTCTGCGCACATATAGTCATATAACAATTTAATCATGAATGTTTAATTCTAAAATCAATTGCTCAAGAAATGTATACCTAAATGTGATGTGATCGAAAGCAATTATGTTTAGTCCAACAGACCAACAATACAAAAGTGTAAAAATCGATAGTTAAACACATGAACAATCCAGCTTAATTCCGGCTTCTAAACTCTGACCTCGAAAAAGTTATCGTTCGATATAGGTTCATATTAGCTATGAAAACAACAAATAATGGAAATAAATTACCAGGCGGCGGAGGTGCTTGCGGCTCGGCACTGTAAGGAGGTGGCGGCGTCTTTTTGTAATCCATTTCGGTTTATATCCCCACAGATGATTAAATCACAAGAAATTTGAAAATGATAGGAAACGATCTGAATTGCGCAATGAATTAATTTATTGACAAAATGACGTTGGTTTGGTTTGGTTGCCCCGACACGATCGCGTGTTTCTATCAACAAACGTCCGACACTAATAGACTCAGAATAAACTTTTTCTATGAGCAGTCGTTTAGTTTTATATTTCAGTGCTCGCTATATAGCTAATCGTTGTACACATGCGCAAAGTAAATTACGGAACACTTTTAAGCTGCTGCCTGGGCCGTTCTGCACTGAACAGAATTCAAAACTGTTAGACTGCCGAGCACACACGACTCGAGTTAAATATGCAATGTTATGAAAGCTTATTAGTCACCACATATCGTTGACGTAGCACATGTGTGAATGTTACAATTCCAATGGTGAATAATACGAACAATCGTTTGAAGGATTAACTCGAAAATTCGTTAATCAATATTCCTTCATTATTTGTTGTTATTATATTTGTAATATACGAGCTTGTGTGTGTTTATACTCTATGTACTTTCCGATTTACCGAAGGTATAGTGCGTAGCGACTGGCTTTTTCATTAAAAGTATGAACTTTTTGTAAGGTAATACCATTTTAGTTTCCAAATTACCGAAGGTAAAGAAAGTTAGGTGATGAGGGAAAATATCGAACTCGGCGGGTTTTCAACGGATCTCCACGAATCTAGCTTCCCTGAGTCCGAAAAAGTGCTTTTTGGTGTGATCTGAATGTGTGTCTACGTGTATGTGAACAAAATTGCGGCCAAACCAAGCAACGTATCGAGATGAAATTTGGTATCTTGGCCACTGTCCATCTAACTTGAACCTAGAGTAAATAGAAACAACATCGGCTACTGAAGAAAGCGAGCTATTGGCAGTCTTAATATTAATTTGTGTATCAGGTGGCGGGCCCACAGACGAAGTATCGTCGCGTCGTGTAATGTCGAGTCGTGTAGTTTTGTTCGAAGTTTATTGTTCGGTCTGACAGCAACGAGCGCTGTCAAGTGAGCTTTGAATGAAAATAGTTTGGTTATATATCTTATATTTGAAATTTGGTATTGAACTGCGCATGCGCCCGTCGAGTGTGATCAACCAGAAAAGCAGAATTTCAAACTTGTCCTGTGATACCAAGCTTGTTTGAAATTTACTCGTTCGAAAATGACGCGACTCGACTCGACGTTACCCGATGTGTCAGCCTCCCGCCTTAGTGACTAAATATTGATTTTAGCATTAAACTATCTTTATGTTTTCCGCAGGTGTATTGAATTTCCTGCAAGGTTTGCCAATAAAATGTCTTCTAGGCCTAATGGATTGATAGATATGTGCTTCCATTTCAACAATCCGATAACAATCACCAGATAAGCATGGAATGTAACTGTAGCTAACTCTCCAACACGCTGACACTCGGAATTGACAATATAAACTGCATATGAAAGTTTGGTTAAAAAAAATTTGTAGTTCAACTTCATAGAAGTTAAATAAATTGGTACGGGGTCGCACCGCACAAATTTTTATATTAATTTTATTACGGATTCGTACCGCACAGCTTTTAAAATTTATTTATGCATATAAAATAAATCGGTGCGTTAAATTCGCACCGCACAACTAGCCGACCGTATCCACTACGATTTCGTAAAACCCGTCGATCGGAAAAGTAATTTTGACCGGAAAGTAGAAATTGTACAGAAATTTATTGATATCAAACCGTAATCAATGTCATTTTCTCTTTCCAAGCAAAATTACTTATACGACTGACCAGTTGAACGAAATCGTAGTATACAATATGGGCTGAAAGTTGCGCGGTGCGAATTTAACGCATGGTCTGGTCGGAAAGTTGTGCTGTGAGAACCCGTATCGATTTTTTTTCTTTTTTGCGTAGTTAGATGGTTGAGACGGTTCCATGACGTCTTGGGCAATGGGACAATTGGGGCCGTTCACAATTGGGGCCGCGACAACTGGGGTTTGGCACAATTAGGGCCCTTGACAACTGGGGCCTTTAGGGACTAACCTCCTTACCGTTCGGTTAAAGCCAAGTACGCTGAAACTAAAGTACGTTTGTGTTCTGGCACTACCCTCCTGCTAACCCCAATAGGGTCTGAACCTACTTACCGGAACAGTAAGACCGTAAGACCAACATCTCTCCAGTTGTCAAGGGCCAGAAATGTGCTAAACCCCAGTTGTCCCGGCCCCAATTGTCCCATGGCCCCAGTCGTCCTGTTACCGGTTGAGACATATTAACTATTACTGTCTTCATCAATCAGCTGTTTAATTTACATCCACTCCGATCACCTCATTTAACCATTGAGTTTTACTGAATGGCTCATTTATTAAAAACATCTGGGCTTACTTTCGTACGTCGTGCGAAACGCGTGCACGCACATTTAAACGAGATGCTTGACAAGTATGAAACTAGAACCAACGATCTAAATTCTAAACTCAGCAGGTTTATGCAAATAAAACGCTGCACAACTGAGCTGAGCCAAACATGAGCTGAGTTACTATTTATTATTATTTTACATTACTCTTGTAATACTTTTACTACGTAATGATTCTGTAAGATTTTTGTTTTTTACCTTTTTGATTGAGTCTTAGATTTATTCAGATTCAAACATTCAAATATTTTGTTGTATCTGCAGTGAGTTTCTCACTTATGACTGCTGTTCGGTGTGTTTTTGTTTGTTAAGTTAACATGTATATTCTGGCAATTTCATTTGTTCATTGAGTAATTTAAGATTGTCTTTTTCTTTCTTGTAATTTGAAAAATTCTAGTCGTGTCATTTTGTAGCCTTTGTTTGCCTGATGTTGTTGTTAAATATTACGTTAATTTTATGTTTGTGTCAGTTGATGTGCCTATTCCGGAGTTCTGATCATCTTTAGTAGTGTTTTTATAATTATTATAGTCTGTTTATTAGTTGTAAGTCATGTCAGATGTCATATCATATGCATTGGTTTTTCTTTTTTCCTATTTTGCTGAATGGAACGTGAACATAACAGTTCGAAATGAACGCAACAAGTGTAGACCTCTAGGGTGAAGAGACAAGAAATACTGCTTGACAAAAACTCTAAATTTGCTAGTTCAAAATCATATGGCTTCCGATATCCAATGGCGTTGAAATCTTGCCGTGCTTTAAATCATCTGTTTTATTCTTTTATTGTAGTTTCTTTATTATTATTTACAATATAGATCATAATATGTAGTTGTCGGTTCAGTGAGCAATTGTTATTTCTGCTTTCCAACCACAGATACCGCCAACTTTATTGAATTCGATGAAAAGTACTTTTAGGTCTCGGCAGTGTCGTATGAACCCACAAAGTTATTCTAAATTCAAATGAAGGACAAGGCGAGAACAAGGGCACTTTCACTGAATAATACAAAAAGATATTGTTTTTAATATCAAGGTCATAATTCTAATATTACTTTTTTTACATTATGAATTCTATATTTTTATGTATTCTTAAAATAAGAATTAATATATTCTTATTATGTTATACCTTTTAATATTTGTAAATAAGTGTTTGCAGTTGTGTACCTATTATTTATATTCCCAACGCACAATGTTATAATTATTATTTAATTATTGTGTGCATCTAACCGTGCAATGAGCCCATCCAATTACCATTTAATTTAGTTCTAACTACAACCACAGAGAATAATATAATAAATCCAAGAAACAAATAAAAGCCTAGGCATTATCGTGAGTAAAATAAGTCGTACTGATTCATTTCATCAGTGCGTGTTGGTTCCAAAAGTGAGTGCCGAATGCGGACGATATATACATACAAGTTTTTAAACCATTTTAGTTTTAAGACTTCATGCATTGCATGAGGCAGCAATTCATATGGTAACTTGTTGTGTGCCTTTACTTTCTGTCGGTCGCATTTTTTTCTAAGACAAAGGTCGTCGGCACGAAGAGTTTGTGAACTCTTTGAAGAGAGCTGGTGCCTGCGTGTACACGTGCCGCTCGCTTCGATGAAGTAGGTCACTTCGTGTTGCATCACTGACACTATGGTAGAATTACTTATTTGAACTCTATCTAACTCATCGAACTGAATGTATTCATTTTATTGAGCGCCAGCTCCACTAGCTCCGTACGGTTAATTCTTTTGCTTCTGATACGACCTTTTCAACGTGTGTATTTTTCACTAGGGCCTAGGCTGCGCGGAGGTTAGTGTTTTTTGAATTTCAGTTATCTTATTTTCAGTCAAAAAGACATTTTGAATTTTTACTGCGACACTACCGAAGGTATGTAAACGAAAGTATGCGAATTTATAAATTTTCGATATTAGATTTTCAACACCTCTTCACGATTCTAGCTTCCCTCAGTCGGAATATGGATTTTAGGGTGATTTTTTTCGCCCCGTTGGAATGGTACTTACATGTTTGATGTTTAGTAGAGTTTTCAATTCCTTAAAACGTTTCGCTTATTTGGCTATGTAAGCCAATTCGTATATTTAACCAAATATCTTTATTTTTTATTTTCTGGCCACATACCGAAGGTATGTAGGTATAAGAAAGTGAGGTAATCATGAAAAAAATTAAAGTCTTATTTTTCCCTGATTCGTGGAGATCCGTTGACCCCAGGTCAAAAAACGGACTTTTCGTGTGTGTGTGTGTGTGTGTGTGTGTGTGTGTGTGTGTGTGTGTGTGTGTGTGAGACGGCCTGTTAGCAAGATTCCGGGCAAACCAAGCAACGGATCTGGATGAAATTTGGTACGTTGATAGATATCCGTCCAAATATTACCTGGCGAATAAATGAACAAAATTGGTCGGTAAAGAAGGACACTAGGGCGAATAACGTAAATGTCAAAACAAAAATTTGCGAATTACGGCCAAACAAAAAATACGTTCTTGTAGGGAGTCGAAATCCTTCCATTTTAACACCTATAACTTTTTCTCGTACAATGCATAGTTTGTGAGTTATTCATTCCTAAAATGTCAAATTTTTGTGTATTCTTGTGAACAAAATTCCGGTCGAACCGCGCAATGCATCGGCATGAAATTTGGTACGTAGGTAGATGTCCGTCTGGTGAGAACCTGGAGTAAAAATAAATGACATCGGTCGGTAAAGAAGGGCACTTTACTAGGATGTCAAAATATAAATTTGCGTGTAAGTGGCAAAATATTGCATATAGGTAAGTGCTTGTTGCACTTTTCATTCTCTACATTTCAATTCCTATAACATTTTTTCGTTGGATGCATAGTTTGTGAGATATTAAATCGTAAACTTTCGTGCGGCGAAGCACATAGCCGAGTTAGAATAACCGCTGACTCTTACTCAGGCTTCCCGGGTTCGAATCCCGGCAACAGGCCAATATTCGTCTAGTTTATAGAGAGAACACCTAGCGCTCGCCGGTAGTCATAACTCGCATACCAACAACTTTGACTATCGTTAATTAAGTCTTCTTAGGACAGTGTTGTCCATCCACCAACCCGCCTGCCAAGCGTGGTGGATTAATGGCAAATCCTCCAAGTGATAATATAAGTGAACTGTACACAGGAGAGGCCTGATTCAGGCGTGGACCAAAAATAGGCTGAAGAAGAAGAAGAAACATTCGTGTTACTGACTGTCACAAAACGATTAGAATTGAATTTATCCGTGGTTACCATGGCGACTACCTAACAATGTAAATACTCAAAATCGACTAGTATAACGTATGAAGATTAGCTTATACGGGAAAGTAATATAGAGGGTGTATCAAATAAGCATTATACAGGTCTTTCAAATATTTTCTTTTATTTTCAAATTTTTATTTATTTAATTAAGTAAAAAATCGGTGTGTTAAATTCGCAGCGCACAACTTACTGACCATGTACAGTATAATTTCGTAGAAGTCGTCAATTGTAAAAGTAATTATGATCGGAAAGTGGAAATTGCACAGAAATGTTGTGATACAAAAAAATGATCAATAGCATTTCCACTTTCCTATCAAAATTACTTTTACAATTGACGACTACAAAATCGTATACTGCACATGGTCGGAAAGTTGTGCGCTGCGAATTTAACTCACCGATTTTTTTCTTGCACTTGAGGGACTCTGGAAATTGCGTGTTTTTGCGAGTTTCTTGTCTGGCAGTTAATACTTATACTTGTAAAAGTGTACATAGAACCATTATCGGAACATTCGTCAAGGTTTATCATCAACATTTGTAAAACTAGACACAACAAGAATGGGAAACAATTCAAATTATATTTAAAATTAATAATTTCAAAAAAGTCACTTAAACAAGGGTAAATAGGGAACTTTACATGAATGTCACAAATAAATTTGCATATATGTAATTGGAAAACTGCTATTCAACTCCTGTAACATTTTGTCGCAGGTATATATTAAATCCCAAAGTTCCAAAAACATTGGATTCAGTCGCAACAAATACTTAAGACACGTTACTGTGGTAGCCAACAAGCTAATTGCTGATAGTAACATCAAAATCTAGTTTAAACATGCCGCAATCTTTTCTTAATAGGTGAAGTTATAATCGCAAAGTTTTTAGTGGCGACAATTATAAAAGTGTGGAAAATTGAACGCTGAAAAGTGGTTTTTCTAGTTCACCTAAGTGCTACGGCCAGTTAATGAAAGTTTTCAGCTGTTTTTGATTATATGTAGTCCAACTATGCAGTCCAACATACAACTTTTTTCATTTGCTTCTTTATTTTTAAATTATGTTCAGAATTCATACCACTATGAATTCACAATAAGAATCGGAAAGTTGTGTGGTGTGCCGTGTGCCGCATCGGATTTTTTTAATTAACATACGAAGCAAAGAAAGGGTGGGCGGAATATGGCATATGCGCCGGGGATCCGTTCAAGAGCCCTCATTGAACTCTACCAGATAATGATGAAAAAATTGGGGTGTTCCATTTAAAATAAGAAAGTTTCGATTTCCGGTAAGTATAAATGAAAGTACAATCAACTTCAAAATATTAATTTCACATAAAAAGAACTATTTTAACATTGACCGTATTCCTAGTAAAAATTCTTTTCGTTCTTTGGCTTCTTAGTGTTTGTAATTTAACAATTATAACCTATACCTATATGTTAAGTTTTTTGTAAGTAGTCGTCTAAATCCCGAACATTTGCAGCGAACGGTGTATGTTGGGAAGAAATGGAGGACAAATGTTACGAAATATTTTCCAAATTATTAGCTCTTCGAAAAAATTTTACTTTTGTGTACGTACTCCTGGATTTTTACGTCGTGTTTGACCGGAATTTTGTTCGTAGACATACCCAGACAGTAGTTCTAGTCTCATTCCGTTCGATTTGGCATGAAAACATTACGACGTTTAGAATTGATCTAAAATACCTCGTTATGAAGGGTGATACAGGGCTGGCTGGTTATTAACCAGCAAACAACATCCAAACCATTTCAGACAGAAAAAATGTTTTATGTGAAGTCTTTCTTGTGTTCTATAAGATGGCGCTAGTTGTTATTTTCTAAGTCAACACTTTTTAGATACAGGGTGCAACTTTTGTTTTTTAAATGTAACACGCTATAATTTAATATTACAGACGAAACTGAGGAACAAAACATCTTAAATTCTCTTCACAATTCCTGACGAACAAATTCACTTAACAATTGTCGATTTGTCCATGCTTGGCAAATAGACTGTGGCTTAAATTGTTGAATTGTTCCGATCAAAATTACTTTTACGATCTAAGAATTCTACGAATTCTCGTAGTGTGCATGGTCGGAAAGTTGTGCGGCGCCAATCCGTACCGATTTATTTTATTTTAATTTGGACACATGAATTAGACCTATACTTTCATTTTTGATTAGTTATAGTAAAGTTATAGCGTTAGGTTAGAGCGTTACTTCTTGTTATAGTGAAAATGCTGCAATTCCACTGATCGCGTGATAGGGAGATTTGGCAAAGTTAACTCTATACCGAAAAGTTAACTATTATAGGTAGTCATTTTATGAATGCCACCTGAGAAATAACTCAGTACCTGAATACAATAACACAGTCTGCTTTAAGTCTGATCCAGCAAGAAGTTATTTATTCTATTGTTGTATGTGTTCCGTCATTCCATCACTTTCCGGTCGAAATAATTTTCTCGGTTATAGAGAGTTCCGCGAAATTTAGAATAAGGTCGTAAAGTCGTGCGGTGCAAACTCCTACCGATTTATTTTTAATATACAAAATAAACTAAAAATTGAAACACGTATTTTTAAAACCCGCATTACTTACAACGTTATCTATACATCGGATATAACGAAACTTTTTTCACGGACCATTTATACATATAAGTTCGTTATAAGAAGACACAAACAAAATTCGTGTGGCCATGTTTTTAGAAAACATTTTTATTATTCATAAAACTAAAAAGGGCTAAAATCTTAAAAGTGTTAAAAATATTATATACAAATATAACAAATTTAAATGAGAAACATGTTTTATCTTGCATAAAGTTTATAATTTCTACCTTTCTATGGATTTTGAATCCACATTTGAAAAACATACTTTATCTCCGAACGTCGTGTAAGTGACACATTACATTCTCTGTTGCATGGTGTATAAGTGTAGCTTTATAGCGCCTCGATACTTCATAATAATTTATACCTCCTAGGCGTATAAGTGAGTGATTTATACTGCGTGCAGTACGCAGTGGAGCAGTTGTATGCAACCAAACTGGCGTAACGGTAACAAACGTCAAACACCATAGCGTCGACATTCACGAATTGTTTATTCTGATTCAACGATTCAAACGAG
>JARJEB010024443.1:0-11582 GCA_030264535.1 Liometoxenus newtonarum
CCTACTCTACCCTTTCGAGTGTGAGACGTTTTTCGTGTGGGTGAGACTTGATGTGTTTTTGCATTTCCATGTTACTACAATTCATCGCATTCTACGGGTTACCATATCGCCGACAACATTTCTCATTCCAGACTACTTTTGGATAGACGACTGTTTTCTATGACATATAACATTGACAGTATACACATCTATTGAACACAGTCGACACAATTGTCTCTCTCCGGCTCTGGGATTTGAACCCACGACCCCCCCCGATCAACAACCAAGGTGTTAACAGGTTGAGCTACCAAGCCGTTTAATAAATTATTATTATATGAATAATTACTATGCTTAAAGCTACCAATAGAAAATATTATTGCAATCTAAAAGTATAAGATCAGAAAACTTTCGCTTTATCCGCGACAACCAAGTAAAACAACCATTATTAGGTGTGTATGTAGGCAACTAATAATCCACATTATAATCACTAGCGAATAATGAGCTTGACACACGTCAATAATAAATCCATTATTCCACTAGAGATTTACTTTACGCCAATCACAGCTCTCGAGTGCATTCAATAATGATATGTGACACACAGGCTGAACAAACTCAGCTTGCCTTGAACGCTTGAACTCATATATGACAGAAGGCGGTTGTCAAATATTGTCTGTCAAGCAAACGTCTTCACACTGCAAGTTGAATTGTAGTATAAAAATTAAATTTTGTCATCGCGGATATAGTATAGTATTCAGTTCGCGCATATGCGCTATTATATGCTCGGGCGAAGGTTACGTAGCGAGACGCGGTCGAGCGGATTAACCGTGTGCATATCTGCTCATTGAATAATATACTATTATCATTGACCATCGTCGGCATCTTTCGTCTATATGTAAAACATCGACATAGCATGCTTTGGCACTTTGGCACAAAATTTGCTTTGCATTTTCTTGCACTCGAACTTGCACACTGTTTGTAATGTAATACAAGCAACAAGTAGGTAACGGTACGTGGTGGACGATGCGGATAAGGATGACAATACAACGACGAGACTATACATGTCAAAAAACATACGTACTTATGCCATCGCTTTATGTTATTGCAAATTTACTTTTTCGCTTATTTACTTACACTTTGTATGACATAAGTATAGAAAGATGGCATACGTTGGAGGTTAGAGGTATGCTTTCTTGACTTTGTCGCAGTGCAGCACCGACACACCATTTACAATTCAAAAATGAATACAAATGAGCAAATAAAATTTGTCAAGTCCGATTTGGGACCATTGCAACTCCAACTGTGTTCAACCGGAAAATGTAGTGAAAAAAGGAATAACTACATTTCCCCTTTAACGCATCTAGGTATTGCGGCGATTAAATGCTGTATCTTAAATTATTCCCCTTTTTTATACTCTTACAGTGTACCGTCAACTATTAATACTTTTTCTCGATTCGTTTGCTGCGAAGCTTGAGCTGATGTTTTCGCTTGATCCCATTTTGCTTGTTTTTAATTTCGAAAAGGCATAAAAGCGCTCTCAACACATCGCGGCATTAATCCCATAATAAGTCCGAAGTCGATGCAGAAGAACCAAAGTAAAAATCATCATATTTTCTTGGCATAAGTAGGTATACATATAAAAATAATTGATGACAGTACGTTAATTGGCAACGTTGTTCATATACACCGTTGTCACCCCGTCATCCTAACCTATAAATTAGACAAATTGTCACACACTCACAACCACACTGAAGAAACGTTCGGATATATTATACAGAAATAACCATGCGTATGGAGTAGTAGGTATTATTGCACTCTCAATGTTGTCGATGAAGTAAGTCAAAAGTATAAGTGGTAGAAGCGTGTTGAGTTCGAAGACGAAAGAAGAAGCGGCAAGCGCGGCGACCTATAGAGCTTGAAGGCCGCCTAACGACCTTGCTGGTCAATCACATTGCATCGCGCTCTCGTCGAAACGAAACCTACTAAGTGAACTTCAACTTGCATTAGTATTTTGCGTATAGGTACATATATGTAGGTATAGTATATATAATGTTCTACGTTTAAGCAACACGCGTTTTCATTACACTTTACACACTTTACTCTAATGATGAAATATAATTATCGAATTATATCGTTTTCTTATCATAGGTAGCAACAAGAAAAAGTGAGAATTTAAATTTATTTAATTCGTCTAATTTGTATAATTTGTTGAATTAAGAATGTAATTATAGATAGGAAAGTTTAATTCGAATTATGATTAATTAGCCATAGATTCTCTTTGCATTTTGTTCATCAAATCAGTAATAATAAAATTAGAACAAAAGTTTCACTTGTTCTTTTCATTTTTCTTATATTTGAATGATTACGAATAGGAATTGTATTTTTATTGTTTTGATGTTGATCGAAATTTAATATAGTTTTTGCAAGTGACCGCCGTTTTATGAAAGCCGGCATTCGATACGGACATTTATTCGAAAAAGAGAATAAACACGTGCTTCGATTTGTTGACTTTTTATTGAATGTCTGTCTATACCTACATATAATAAACAAATTGGGATAATAAAATAAAAACGAATAAAAACGTAATGAAATAAAATTTTAATACTTACCTATATATAAAACGAAATGAAATGGAAGGAATAAGTCAATGGCGGTAAAAAGTTGATTTTGTTAAATATGCCGTGAAGCGTACAATTAAAATTATGAAAGTGTTCCAACTTATTTTCTTTATACGCATACTTTAATGCGTTAATAATATTTCATAAATCTGTATGAAACGATTAAAAGAAAATTCTTGATTTTCTTTATCTAAGATTTTCTCTTTGTTGAAAAGTTTAGATTTTATTGTGCGGATATTGTTTGTTATAGCGGAAATAAAATGAAACATAACCTACATTTGAAATGAAATAAGTCAAGGTGAAGGTTTCTTTCGATTTTGATATTTGGATAACAATAAAAATTCGAAATTACTTCGTTTCGTCATTCGATAAATGCGACATGGTTTTAAAAGGCGATCAAAGTATTTATTTGTGAAGAGACAAAAACATGAAAAAATAATGAATGTTTCGAGAAATCATTAACTCTACTGTTTAGGTCTTTTCTTTAACTAGTTTATAGCCTAACAACTTTCAGTATATGTATATGTTGGTACGGAAAATCTATTAATTTATTTCCATGCATTCGAGATTTAGATTATACTTACTTACTTACTGAAATCGGATTAAATTTCGAAGATAGTTTATCACAAATAGTTGAAGTTGATGGTAATTACGTTTTATTAGAGCCATCAACCAAATGTACATTTTCTTCTGACACTTTAAGGATCTAAAAGTTGTTGTAATAGAAAAGAAATTCTCTATCCTACACAATTTTGGTTTGATAATTAGAGTTGGCTCGCTTTGCAATTGACCCATATTTAGGTATCACAATCTATTTGTAATTAGGTATTGTCATTTTGTTATATAGACGACAATAAAAAAAAAAACAAACTCAAACAAAGCCATTTTGCTCGTAAACAGAAAAATCCATTATTTATAGTTATAGGTATAAAATTTATGAGAACAAATTTGTTCAGGTGTATAAAAGTCGAACGAAAATGGTAATAATCAATTAAGTTTCACACCATGCAGCGTGCACACTAACAAGGCATCTCTTCTCTTCTCTTGTTGTGTGTATGTGTGTGTGTGTGTGTGTGTGTATTAATACATAAACACGTTCCATATTCTATATAGGTATGCTATTCATTGTGAACTAGATGTAGCTCATTTAGAATAACTTACATTATGATTAAAGTAAACTAAAGTATAATAAAATAAAGCAAATTAATCTTCCATGATGCTTTGATGCTTTAGTCCTTTAGTTTTAGAAAAATCCATTCGTAACGTTAATTATAATTTATAACTTTATTGGCTACGAATGCTGGGGCTTCCAACTTGGATTTTTATTTTATTGTTTCATAAATAATCATAAATAATGCGAAGCTGAAGCGCGCACGACGCACGCAATGAAGTTAATGGCTGCGATTGCTGTTTTCCTGTCTTTCAAACATGTTGATTATTAAGTGTGAGAAAAAGCTTTTGACAAAAAGTTGCTTAAAGACTAAACAAAAAAAAAAGCAAATTGATTCATTCGAGTTTCAATTTTCAAGATCGCATCAATTGTCATCACCACAATTTCATTTCTTCATTTAAATATTATCATCACGAGTGCAAACAGAGAAATACGAAATACTTATCGGCTTACCGCAAAAAGATATTTCACCAAAATACGTTTGTGCGGTCGACACGTTGTTGAAGAAGTTGCTCAGCATGATTTACCCTTCGTTTTTTTATGTGCAGTGTGAGAAAATATTTACCTACGAATTAGCGTGCCATCAGTTATGATGATTTTTATTTATTTTTTCTAAATTTCAAACATACAGGGTTGTAAGTACGGACGAGCCGCAGTCATTTAAAAATTACCATGAAATGAGAAAATATATTTGAAGATTTTGCGCTGCGTTACGAATGCCGAATGCGTCTAGCTGAGAGGTTTAAAACTTCATCAAGTCAAGAGACAAACGTCACAGAACCGTATTTAACAAAAAATATAAATAGTTTTAATGCACTATCGCGCATGCGCATAACTAAAATTATGTATTTAGCAAATATGTAGCAAAATACCAAATACGATACGTGGCTATATAGCAACTATAACGTTATTTTAAAGTCAAATGAATATGTCAATAGTTATGTTATCAAATTATTAATGAAGGATGTGACAGAAAAGCAAACTGGGAATGACATGTTTGTCCAAAACGTTAGGTATATGATTTCAACCATACATAAGTAAATGAATTCAATTGCTTGTTTCTGTATGCTGTACCTATTTATTTTCAATATTCAATGTTCGAATAAGTCCGCTAATAGTCTCTTCATTGCCTTGGAATTGAACAGGCGAAGAAACGACTGGAAGCAGACATTATTCTTAAAGTGTGCCGACATTTATAATCGCATCATATCATTCGATTTGCTTTACTTGTCTCCGCGCGGCTCAGTTGATGAGCGTTCGAGTTTTAAAATTTCATTGCATTTACGAATGAATGCATTTTAATGCTTTTCATTTGTAATTACTTCTTGTGAGGCACGTAGGTAGGAAAAAAAATGTGTAAGTTTATCAAGCAATAATGTATTTCTAAATTTTTGATTACTTTACATTTACATTATAATATTTTGAAATTTTACTTGAAACGTTTAGGTTTATCTTTTAGGTTTACATTTTAGAATACCAAGTTTACTTTGTCTTCGTCTGCTGTTGTTGTGCTTGTGCAAATATTAAATATTGAATGTTTTATTCCTAATTGATTTTTTATGTTTTGAGATGATTTCTTTGCTGCCTTTTTTTTATACATATATACTCAATTAAGATTGATTTTTATGTATCTATACCTATTTGGCTTTTGTCTCAACTTTTTGATTGCATTAGTTACTTAAATACTTAGAATACTTTTAATACGAAATGAAACAATAAATTATTTAAGCGGCTACTCTCCAAACGCACAACTTTTACATTTATTTACAATTAATTATATTAATCCACCCGTTTTGATGATATATTTTTATGGAATAATCGATAAATTTGTACGTACAAGAAAATTTTACCTCATTTTACCTACTCACCAACCGAAAGAATTTGATCTTAATCCAAAATGAGTTCACCCAATATTCCAATTCTTTTCTTTTTAATCGTATTAAGAATTAAATAAAATATTTTAATGTACGTGCATGGATTTACAAATAGTTTGGAGATTTTATTGCTTTCTCAATAATGCGCCAGCCGGAGATTATTAGAGAAGTTAATGATCGATTAACAATTTGTCAATTATTGTGCTACATACTTACATTGTTCACTATACATTTTCAAATATTTATCAATTTGATTAAGTTAACGTCAAGTATTTGCAAACAATTTTTTCAACATTCCTGACGACGATTCGCAATATTAATTTCATTATACTTATACAGTAGGTACTAATTTGATAATAATTAGTTAATTACCCACCAATTAATTGGCTAAACTTAATCGATTAATTATAATAATTATTTGCTGATGGTTGGTTGTATCAAAGAAGTTGAACATTTTTGTTTTTGCTTCTTTACTATATGCTTTCGTTTATGCTTTCATTTTGCGTTTGATTTACATAGCTCGCATTCGAAACGGAATTGAAATGCGCTGGTTTGCTTCATTTTTTATCATTTCATATTATTGCTTGCTTGCTTGCTTGCTTGCTTGCTTGCGCGTACTTGTTCATTTGTTCACTTCGCAGTGGCATTGCTCATTGTTGTTGTGCTTCCTTGCGAGTATTTAAAATGGAATTAGATTTGGAATGAAATGGAATGGATAGTTTATTTATGAGTGAACTCAAAGTGTAGCACGAAAAAAAAAACCTATTAATGTGTATTAATAATAACTTCACTTACTTATATTTCTTACATTCTGATTTGCAATATGAAGAAGAGGAAAAAGAAATGAAGGAATAGAAAGAGTCGTCATAAATTTAAAAATAAATTTATTGCACTTTTTCGATTCGAATACAAGGTGAGCAAGGAAGCGTGTAAATCGTAGGCACTTACAATTAGAATCATGTGCTAACAATACTATACATACTCGTATACTAACTAAACGTTGTAAACAATTATTTTGATTAAATGAGAGAAAACTCGTGAAGAAAACTTTGAACTTGTTACTGGTTACTTACTTATATTTTCTAGTTTATATGGGTAATTAACTTTTGATCAATTAATGTCAATTGCAAACAATAAGCTTGTTTCCACGTAAGTAATTGATTACGTTCTCGTACTATGCGTTTTTCATTTTCTTAGAAATCAGGGCTTGAGTCCGGTAAATAATACCAGTAACCAAATACCGGTAAACGTTAATATATTTGAATTTTCGTTAATTTTTAGCAATATGGGAACCGGTGACGCGGTGACCTCTTTTGTATACAGGTATTTTAATAACGTTACCGCGCGCATTTTTAATAATATTTACCTGAAATTTTTTTCCCGGTAAAAGTATTACCTGTAATTATCGGTAAAAGAGTTACCGGTATTTACCGGTAAATACCGTTATTTTTAGCGAAAAAATTATTATTTCTCCGCACTGACGAGCTCCAAGGAGAGCGAAACACGTGTCTGTGGATGGTATCGTCGATCGAGTTACCTAGCTAGATATTTTCGTTGTTTCTTAAACACGATTTGTTCGGATAAGCGTCATTGAGCGAGATATTGTCTCAAGTATTAATCATCATAGCCAGATCTAAATTATCAAATCAAATTCATGTGATTTAAATAATTAATATATAGAGCCGGGCAAAGCATATGCGCAATATTAAAAATAATCTTTTTGTTTTGGCACGAGTATTGTTTCCAACAAATTAACTTAACATTCATTGTATACTTACAAGTAATTTAACAAATTTTAACATATATTGTCGAGTCGTTTTAAGTTTTAAACAATTTACTTCGCGAAATAGTTAGAACGCGGAAGATTTATTACTCATGGTTGATTTTTAAGTGTTTCTTTTTTTGTTTGTTTTTGTTTTACGTTCCATGTTCTACTGCATGTTCTATATCATCCTGTTTTATTAGTTCTGTACGAGTATGAAGTAAATTAATTCGCAATATAATATACTTATAATTGAAATAAAACGAAACTTTGTGTATATACAAATAGGTACTTACAAGTCGACTTGGAAAATTTCTTTTTTGCAAAGAGCAGTTAACAACAAAAGTTACAAGGTTATAATTATTAATTATGTATGCTAATGTTTCAAAAATAGAACATTTATTTTCATGTAATTGTAATAAATTTCATATTTTTTGTGCGAAAGTTTACGCGACTACACTTTACGTACTTGTTAATTAAATTTGTTTTAATATAGAAAAGCTGTTTGAAAACTTTCAGAATGAAAAACGTTATTAACACATGTGTCGCATGTTCTCATGTCTTTATAAGACTGGATATAATAAATGATTGTCTTTTTACTTATTGTGAAACTTGGGAAACTGTCATAAAACTCGCTCGCAAGAAGCAAAGATATAGGAAGTACCTATGAATAATGAAGATTTCTGTTGCGATTACATTTTCCAGCACAAGGCAAAGCATCAATTATGCGAAAATTACTACTTATAACAATTTGAATTTTTTATCACATGCATGAGCATAGTTGAACGAATTATAATTTTTGGAATATACTTACATATTTTTACCTACTATGTGGGGTAAACCATTTTGTTAGTAGGTAAGTACTCGTATATTATTGTAAAATGAAAAATTAATGCGGTTTGAAGTATTATCACGCGTTCTTTTCTTCATTCCCCGCATCATTGATGTGGTTTTGTATATGTTTTTATCGTTCGCACGTCTTCTAGGTACAGCATCATCACGCAAAGATTCAATTAATCGCGCACCTCGATGATCTCTTCTACTAGTGTATAGTGTGACTATAGCACAGAGAAACTAGAGAAGTTGCACTTTAGTGTTTATGTAAGTAAGTAAGTATACTTGTCTTTGAGACAGGGGATTCTCACTTTTATGCTGTAAGCTGTTAGATTTACATGCACCGTCCCGACGTACTCGCGTACGTGAGAATATACAAAATGTCCTCTGGTCGAGAAATCGAGTACTTACTTGCATCATGTACTGATTTAAAGTTATAAACAAAAAAACCAAACCAAGAGACGTAAACATGAAAAGATTATATGTGGAATAGAAAAACGTGCTTTGTAAGATTTTAAGTTGTGAAATTGATTTGCACACCGCACACGTTCTTTTTGTTTTTTACTTCTTGCTATCGTAAGCAAGAGGGTATACTTTACCAAAAAAAATATTGTTGTCATCAGAGTTCCAATTTCCAAATATGAATGTGATTCCCAAAATTCTTACTTACTTCTTTCCATCTGTAGATAGATATACAATACACATTTTCCCCCCTACTCATGGGGAATCCTCCTGGTGCTGGTGGACGGGCCGAAGTACAACTAGTATAAGTAAGCGCGAAGCAATGCCAGCCACCTGAGTCTCGCGTTCAATTCACGTTACGCCGGAGTAAGTTACTCAAGTAACAACAATTACATACGGTGGTCAAACTTTTGCTGCTAAAATCAAAAAGGCCAAAACGTGTGCAACTTGAACGATATTGAATCTCAAGTAAAAAGTGTTTGCATTAATCGTAAATAGGTACCTACCTAAAATTATAATCATCATCATCATCATAGATAGGACAGAAAGAGAGAACAAGAGATAGAGAGAGAGAGAGAGAGCGATAGTTTTGCACAACTTACTTTCAACGAGCGCATCAAAGAAGAAGAGGCAAGGACGTCGAAGGACGAAGGAACGTTTACAAGACGTATTTTTGCACGTATTAGGAATCCATCCATAGAAGTGCAATAATAAGTGCAATAATAGCACCGACACTGAAAGGGGATTCTATACATACGTATACATTTGTATTTCTTGTTGATTTTTTTATTCCTCGCCTTACGCCAAGCCGATCGATATACAAAAGACTTGAAGAACTTTTCGACACGCCGGCCGGGACGTATTTTCAATTAACAGGTTCGTAGAATATTATATTTTCGTATCCATGTTATTTTTTGTTTTTGTTTTCGTTCTTGCGTTTATTTCATATTCGGTATCAAAAGGCCGTATTATTAAATTCGTTTCTTTCCATTTCTTTCGTCTTATGTAAGTAAGTACCTGATGCATTTAGTTAACAAGTTTTTGGGCATATACCGAGCGACTAATTCGTCATGATTTATTCGATTTATTTAAGATATATTTCGAATTAATATACTAAGTAATATAAGAAATATTTTTTGCCATTTACCTTGAATTTAACTAAACGCCTAATCTAATTTAATTCAATTCGGTGCGTGCGCAATTTGTTTTTTCAATTCGATAATTTCAACTTTCACAAAATTGTTTACCGCAAATTGTTTTCTGGCCAACTTTTTACGTTTCTTCAAATAGACCATGAACTAATACAATTACCGTACCGGTCGTACGATTTTAGGTAAAGAAATTTACAAAAACACACAAACTTGCAAAACTTACTGAGAGAATGTGGTAAGCTGAATCCGAGAAGAGCTCATGTCATAACATAACAAGAAGATAAACGAGAAGAAATTATTACAGTGTTTTTTTTTTTTCATTAATATTTATTGTCATGCATGCATTTCGTGGTGGTCAGTGTTTAAAATAATTAATTTTGTACATTTGTTGTCAAGTACCTACCTAGTTTTTATGATTCACGTTGTGCCTAATCGATGGGTGGATGGATGTTGGACGATGGTCGATGATGATAAGCCCATTATGTTCCAACTGAACTAAATGCTTCAGCTTGATGGCAAAAAGCTGTCCGCAGCACTAAGTTTGACTGTTAGATGCGATGCATGATGGATGGAAACAGAAGCCGCGATGACGACGACTCACTCACATACGCTATTTTGTCTGTTGACTGGGTGCTTGATGCACGTCTACAGAGACATGCACCAGCCACCAGCTCTCCGGCGAAAAGAATTTAGTGTCACAGTTTAAAATTCAAGAACGGTTAAATGTACCAAACTACTTGAAAATGAATGAAAACACAAACTTAGGATGAACATTGAGCATTTGACATTTCACAATTCTGATTGGTAAATTATTGCCAGCATCTCGTTTGTTTTTGGTTTATTATTATTATTATTTTGCTTTAGTTAGAACTGAACTGCAGGTTGACACATATATTTTCTTTAGTTATAATAACAGATAACAGAAAAAAACGCTGTCACTTTTGTAATAAACTAGAATATAGTTTTCTATACATATATAGCGTTATGCGAGCCGGGTATAGTTATAACGACGAGACGCCTTGAATTTGTTTGACTAATTACATAATGAGAGACCGAAGGCGCTCATTAACAACTTATAAATAGTACCAGTTTTCAGTTCGTTATTACTCTCAGTCTCAGATACTATCTTTTCACTGAGCTTTTGCGTACGCTTCCAAACCAAAACTGGTAAGGAAGAACTACTACTAACCGTAAATGTATTACACGTAAATTTGCCTAAGCGCATTGGTCAAATTCAAATTTAGCGCTTTTTTTTGAAAATAATTACAAAAAACACCACTTTGCCAAACTTGGACAGAACACAGACAGAACAGCGACCGAGGGTCCGAATTCACAGTTTGATCTGGCAACGGTGCTCACAAGCCGTCTACGGATCTCTGGGGATCACTGGCTCCGGTCAATCACAAAAGCGTTTCACAAAATATGATCATTAAGTTGCCTACCTATGATCCTGCCTCACTGGCAATTAAAAAATGACCAACCCTCAGGTATGGAACTCATGAGGGGTAGTAGAAAGAAGTATAAGGGTAAAAGTACGGCGGAACA
The DNA here is from genome assembly GCA_030264535.1 of Liometoxenus newtonarum. Classification (NCBI taxonomy): domain Eukaryota; kingdom Metazoa; phylum Arthropoda; class Insecta; order Coleoptera; family Staphylinidae; genus Liometoxenus; species Liometoxenus newtonarum. Next base: position 11,394 of record JARJEB010024443.1, read on the forward strand.
AACATAGTACTGTGGCAGGGATCAGAAATTCGTAGACGCTGCTGCCACCGCACCGGCTATAAGCGCACTCACAAGCAGAAGCGTATTTTTATGTTTTGATATGATTAATAGTTTCTCTTTTGGGTAGGGATGAGAGAAACAGTGAAAAACATGACCCGACAGAAGACCCACAATAGGGGAAAACTGCAT
>JARJEB010024444.1:0-20873 GCA_030264535.1 Liometoxenus newtonarum
GATTTACGTAAGTTTGTTTCAACTTAAATTAAAATATTGTTATCGTTTCAATTTTTTGTTTTTAATCTTATAAAATTTTAATTTATAGTTTTTATGATTAAAAATGGACGAGTCATTTCTCAGTTCTTAGTTATGTGCTATGTCAATCTGTCGTTGTTTGTTTCCAATAATTATAATTGTATTATTGAAAAGATGGCAATATGGCATTGACTTTTTATTTTTTAGTATCTCTCCTCTTTTCCTGAAACATAAACTGCAGCAATGCGAAAGTTTGTTCATCGTTTATCGTTTTGCTGTTCGCGTTGGGAGTTCTGTTGTTGTTGTTATGTTAATGAAATAAATAAAATCAAATAAACACACAACTAGGAAGTAACCTTCTGTTTCGATCTGCGTCGGATCTTCAGACCAGACTTATAACAAATAATTGAAATGCGCAAACTGGCACAGAATTCTTCGAAACAATATATGTATTTTGATTCATTTATTGACAACTTTTCAATATTTTACCGTCGCAATTATTTAATTACTCTCATTATAAAAAGTTGCGTGTCTGAATTTATAACTCATGTTTTAAATTTTTAATTCTTACAGGAATTATGACCCTTACGCGTACCCCGTGTGAGCTCGACAAGATGAGCCTCTTTCAAGACCTTAAGCTCAAAAGGAGAAAAGTTGATTCACGTTGCAGCAGTGACGGTGAGTGGGTGTGGGTTTGTGTTAAGTATTAAAAACTTCCACTAGAGGAAATGGTTCAGCCTGCAGATGGGGATTTAACATGGAAGGCTGAAGGCTGGCAGGCTGAATGTGTTTTTATGGAAGGCTGTATGTGTTCTTCTGGGAGGCTGGTTGTATGTGGATTTAGTTGATTATTATGTGGATTAAGTGGATTATAATCCTCATAATAATCCACTTAATCCACATACAAGCAGCCTTCCCGCCTTCAGCCTTCCACGTTAAATCCCCATCTGCAGGCTGAGCCATTGTTAGCGTTAATTATTGTATTTATGTACTTAGGCGAATCTGTCGCCGATACGAGCACATCATCTCCGGACTTGGTTAGCCCGCCGTCACCGAAAATGTCGGACGCCGGCCCAAGTCCGCCGAGTCCGGACTCAACGCCCCGTCGCAATCATCCATCGGAATCGGAAGTGGTTTCGAGTCGATTGCAAGAACCGGGCGTATTTGATGGCGGAGGAAGCGGGACCACGAGTGTTATACGACTATTGCCCGGCTCCCGAGCGCAAAGTCCTCCCGTACGTCCAGCGCCCGCAACGACGCCCACCCTGCCACCAAGACCGCATAGTTCACCGGGTCGACCTGCGAATGCAAGTCCAGTGATACGACATAATCCTTTGATCATTTCACCACCGATCATCAATCAGGTACCTATACATTCGATTGTTTTATCTGACCATTGTACTGGATTTGTATAATGTATCTTGATGTTTTTAGGTCGCACAGACATCAAGTCCCATTCATCAACCGCATCATACAGCACAACATTCGCCACAAATCCATGCCCAACCATCTCCGCAACATCAACCACACCAGCAGCAACAATCATCGAGTTCACCGCGACATGTACAAGGTGTGATAATGGGTCAGCAAACGACAGTGATACAAAATCAACTGTGGATCCAGAATTCACGTATCAACGGCGTCAAGCCAGAACTGATTGGTGGTAACTTCTTGAGTCACCCTCAAGAAGCGAAAGCGAATGTACTCAGCCCTGGCGGTCGACCGAATTCGAATCCCCCGATACGGCAAACGCCCACGGTCATAATGGGCGAAGCCGGTGGCGTACGAACCATGATATGGTCACAGCCAACGACGCTCACGCCAACTCCACTCATCGAACCCCAACTACACGCGACTACGTCGACGTGGAGCAACAGCAGCAATTCGAATATGTCGAGCGGTACGAATCCCGAGGAGAGTGCCGCGCAAATGTTACTCAATTTAGGACAGGAACGTAGTCGAAACGCTTCTATTAGTCGAAATGCAACGACGACAATACGTTCACCTACATCGCATTTCACCAACGTGCCCCTTAATATGGAAAGACTTTGGGCTGGCGATTTAACGCAATTGCCGGCCAATCAACAAATTCAAGCGCTGAATCTATCATCGCCGACAACACTGCAACCAGCAGTGCCGATGATGTACAGCAATATTAAACAAGAAATGAAAGTACCTGGTTTGGTTGATCCTGGGGGCGGCGGGCAGGATAATAATGACGACGAGGATCAGCCGATGATATGTATGATATGCGAGGATAAAGCGACTGGTTTACATTACGGCATCATAACTTGTGAAGGGTGCAAGGGTTTCTTTAAGCGAACTGTCCAAAATCGAAGAGTGTATACGTGCGTCGCCGATGGTAATTGCGAAATTACCAAGGCGCAGAGGAACAGGTGTCAATATTGTCGATTTAAAAAGTGCATTGAACAAGGAATGGTACTTCAAGGTAAGCAAAACTTGAAAATTGCGTACATCTACTAATTTAAACAATAAATTACACTCGGGGGGGAGAAAAAGCAAATTGTGACCATGGCCAGCAATACAGCAGAAATATTAAACAATTGACTTCATCATATGAAAACTTTGAGAATAATTATATAGTGAAGCCTAAATGAAAGAAAAGAAAAACTCCAAACAACTAAACAACTGACCTTAATAGAAACTTTGTACTTGTGCATAATAACACAACGACCTTCAACCGTTCATTCGTTCGTTTGTAACAACCACAACGAATTGCAACGGCGCAACAAAATGCATGCATTTGCCAACATGCCAATCATATATAAATAACAATTTCTTTCTAGGATTAATGCGGTTCCAACAACTGTTTAACTTAACTAATTTCTATATGCATTGATTTTATAGCCGTTCGTGAGGATCGAATGCCTGGTGGTCGCAACAGCGGCGCCGTTTACAATCTCTACAAAGTAAAGTACAAGAAACACAAGAAAACCACCAACAAACAGGCGCAACAAAAACAAGCGGCGACAACGGAAAAGTCGTTGCTATCACCACAACTGAAGCAGGAGTCTCAACCGGCGATACCTCCTCATCTCGTCAATGGCACCATTTTAAAGACAGCGTTAACGAATCCCAGTGAAGTGGTGCACTTACGGCAGCGTTTAGATAGTGCCGTTAGTAGTTCGAGAGACAGAAATTTTAGTATCGAATACACGTTATCGATGATACAGACACTGATCGACTGTGATGAGTTTCAAGATATTGCCACATTGCAGAATTTGGATGATCTATTGGATCACAAGTCCGATCTGAGCGAAAAGTTGTGTCAGATCGGTGATTCGATCGTATACAAATTGGTGCAGTGGACGAAACGCTTGCCTTTCTATTTGGAATTGCCGGTCGAGGTGCACACCCGATTACTGACGCACAAATGGCACGAACTTCTCGTGCTCACTACATCTGCCTATCAGGCTATTAACGGACAACCGCATAAGGTCCTTGATAGCATCAGCAGTGAACCGGAGTTTAGTCAAGAAGTAAGTCCGTAGGAGGGATTAACTTTTATTTCTGATTTAATATTCGTAATCGTTTTTAAGGTGAACACGAATTTGTGTACGCTACAGAACTGTCTAACCTCAATGATGGGCAGACAGATAACGATGGAACAATTGCGACAGGATGTTGGCCAGATGGTCGAGAAGATCACTCATGTCACCCTGATGTTCCGTCGGATAAAATTGACGATGGAAGAATATGTGTGCCTTAAAGTTATCACCATGCTTAATCAAGGTACCTCCTATACAAGTAGAAGTAGAAATCAAACATTTTCCACTTAATCATGAAATTATCACCGTTTTACGTTTTAGCCCGACCTGGTGGAGCTACGGGTGCATCAGAATTGGAAAATATACAGGAGAGATACATGACTTGCCTACGGGCATATACGCAACATATCTGTCCCCAACAACCGTCTAGGTTCCAAGAGTTATTAGTGCGATTACCAGAAGTAAGTAATCGGGAATACCACGATTGATGACATTTTCTGTGCCATTTACGTTACGCATTCCCTGTCTAAAGAGACGATTGTTCTGTGGCAAACGACCTTGAATACTGAGATAGGGAACTTGTAGTCAAAATGGCGGAGGTGCGGAGAAATGGCTGTTCAGCTATGTTACTTTGATTACCTGAGCTGTTTTCGTGGCTGTTATTTGGGCTCCCTAGAGTACTCCACCATACCTATTCCAGCTACGTTGGACGCGCTATAGACTGAGTCTTAGGGTTTTAAGTTGACAGTCAGGAAAGCAGCTCTGGATGATCGTTGTCTGCCTGTTCTGCCACGATTGATGACATTTTCTGTGCCATTAACATTAAGCACTCCCTGCCTAGAGACGATTGTCCTGTTGCAAACGACCTTGAACTGAGATAGGGAACTTGTAGTCAAAATAGCGGAGGTGCAGCCAAAATGGCTGTTCAGCCAGTTACTTTGATTACCTGAGCTGCTCTCCTGGCTGCTATCTGGGCGCCCTAGAGTACTCCACCATACCTACTCCAGCTACGTTGGTCGCGCTATAGACTGAGTCTTAGGGTTTCAAGTTGACAGTCAGGAAAGCGTTCTGGATGATCGTTGTCTGCCTGTTCTGCCACGATTGATGACATTTTCTGTGCCATTAACATTAAGTACTCCCTGCCTAAAGAGACGATTGTCCTGGAAAACGACCTTGAACACTGAGATAGGGAACGTGTAGTCAAAATGGCGGAGGTGCAGCTAAAATGGCTGTTCATCTATATTACTTTGAATACCTGAGCTGCTTTCGTGGCTGCTATTTGGGCACCCTAGAGTACTTCAGAGTACCATGTATGCGTTCCCTGCGCCTTAGGGTTTCAAGTTGACAGTCAGGAAATCGGCTCTGGATGATCATTGCCTGGCTGTTCTTTTAGAAAGGGAGTGCTTAGTGCACCTACATTAATGACAATGGTCTAAACATAATTGCAAATAAATTGAATAATTTTAGGTTCAATCGGCAGCTGCCCTACTACTCGAAAGCAAAATGTTCTATGTTCCTTTCTTACTGAATTCGGCGATTCAGAGATAGTAGTAGTTGCATTAACCAACCATCAACGGACATCATTAATCAATTTACCACGACAACAAGGAAACAAACGCAAATGAACGTTCATACAATCATCAAATGTCATGTAAGAAGTATATCTCACAAATTACATTCACAAACATTTCACAAAACAAAACTTAAGTGACACAAACTCACATGCCAGCGCGAGGATACTCTCTCTCTCTCTTTCGCTATTATATTTGCTACATTAATATCTGTGAATTCAATTTGAATAACAGATTGAGCGATTTCAAAGACTTTCTATTGTACTTTCGACTGATGAAAAATTGAGTAATTGGTTGCAACTTGAAACTTGCACTTTTTTGGAGTCGATATTATATACAATTATTACGAAGAATATAAGAATAATTTAGCCGTTTATTAAATTTATATAGAATTTATACTGCCAGCTCATACACTACCATTTTCATTAAGTTGTTGTTTGTATTTGTATAATACAAATTAGCAAGTTTTAGATTAATAATTAATTTACCACACGCATTGAAACAAACAAAAAAGACAAACAACTTTTTAGTTACCAATTTATAATTTTAAGATTGTTGTGTGCAGTGTGCACAGTAAAATGCAAAATGTAAGAAAACTGCGGGCGAAACAAAATGAAAACTCGATTATTTAGATTTACCAAACAAAACAAAAACACTCAAAACATAAACACTGCCTTTAAATTTGATTTTTTTTACTACAAAAACGGTAGCCGTTTTTAAGTCTGAAAACCGAAACAAAACAAAACAGTAAACCGAACTAACTACGACTTTTTAAAGGAAAACCTATAAAACAAGAATTATTGTTATTATACACATAAAGTATTTGTAAGTAATTGTACATAGAAAAAACAATGAACTTAGGCTTTATTATTTTAATTGTAAAAACTAATTAAAAATGAATATATAATGATAAAGAAGCAGATCATGTAAAACAATTTCACCGTAAGAGCATTTTTGCGCAAGAATGAGTCTTTTTTAATTAATTTATCAAAAAAAATAAGCATTTTTCAGGTGTGAATAATGAAGTGAGTTTTGAGTACTAATATCTACTAATTAATTGTTATTGTAGTTTTATATTTCGTGAACTAATTGAGTCTTATAGTTTTCACAAATTTTCAATTTTAAAACTTACTTTTACTTTTAGTTGTAAACTTTTCTTTTCCATTAAGTATTAGTTTTTCTTGTGTTTATTAAAACTTGTATGACACCTTTCTATCTATCTAACTTTATATAATAACTTTTTGGTTTTCCTTGTTTTGTTTTTCTTTGGAAAAGTCTAAGGAAGTTAGTTCACGATAAACCGCGAGTCCAACACTGAATGAGTTACCATTTTTGTTTTCGTATAAATTTTGTACTATTAATTCTAATTAAATTATGAGGTTAATTGCTCTTAGGAACCGAACCGCAACATCAATTTTTTGGAAAAGTTTCGTGTCGTTTTTTCGTTTTCTACTTGTCAATTCGTTAATTTTCCATGGAAATATTAAAAATACTAGCACATTAGATGAACTGAAAACCACGAAATCTTAAAATATACTAAATTACGTTCGGAATCTCGTCATAATAAATAATATGTATAAATGAAGAGTAAATAAATTACTTAATTATTAAGTAAGCACCACTAATAAAAGATTAAATTAAATAAAATACGAATACATATAAATAATAATATTAAATATATTTAAAATATTCAACAAAAAAAAAGCGTTTCCGAAACGAAAGTCTGAGTGCGTTGCCTTCAAATATGCACGTATTGTTTGAAATTTAACAGTTTTCAATAATTTTAGTAGTCACCTCACTGCCATTTTGAAAACTAATAATGGAAATAATTACCAACCACTGCCAGTAAACATTTCGAAATCTAGTCGGTGTGTATACTATTTTGTATTTTTGTTTTGATTTTTGAAACCCCCTTGCAGTACTTATAATAATCAAATAAATAAATATTAGTCAAGTGACCAAGTTACCATTAAACATTTAGTTTCGTACAACGTTTCCTATTTCTTGTCTTGTTTTTTTTTTTCATTTAAGTAGATACATCAAAAATTATGGGCAACTGTTGAATGGCGAACAATACGTGATAAAATACATTCTTACATACAGATAATATACATAAATAAAAATAGATGAAACAGAAGAGTAGATTATAGTAGAGAAAAATATATTTAATGAGAAAATCAGATGAGAAAAATGACGAAAAAATGATTATGATTTACATTATATGAAACGAACGAATTAATTATAGTAAATGAATTGATATACTTATACAAAATGATGAACGTGAACAAATATTGTGAAAATTGAAAGTAAAAGAAGGAGCAATTGGATATCAATCAAAGGAAGAAGAAAGTAAATTAAATGTTATAATACGAAACAAAATGATAAATGGAGAAATTGTTGTGTTTACTAATACATCTCGTCTGTACCCACTGATTGTATGTTATGTAAGTATTGTTGATCGAAAGGATTCAATGAAAATGAAATAACAAAATGAATTAAAAAAATTGTAAAAATGATGAGAACGAATGGAATTGAAAGAATTATCTATTAAATGATAAAAAGATAAACGATAATGATAAGAAATGAATGTGAAATATTATTATATAAAGAAATATTATGTGTATAAAGAAAAACGCCCGAATTTGTTTTTTTTTTTTCGGCTAGTTTTTTCGAACAAGACACAAAACATTTCAACATTAAAGGATGGTTTATGATTCATATAATATTAACATAACATAAAGTGCGTTTATTTTACCGTCGAACATAAATAAATAAACGAGTCAAACTCGTGGCAGTCGGGAATTCTATTACTAAAGACACATCGACGGACGGCGAGAGAGTGGGGATGTGGGACGGACAACGATACACCACGATGACGTCATTGCATCAGTTGACAACTGACAGTAACGACATGACATTTTTGACATTGTACAATGTTATTTATGAACTGATAATCTTATGGATTACAATATTATATTATGTAAAACATAAACCGTTCTTTATAAATTCCGACAAAAATGAAAATAATTATTTATTATTACAAAATGTTACCATTTATGTTACCTTACAAAACTTTGTATTTTTAAACAATGAAAACTTTATTATTTCCAGTGATATTTAAAAAGTAAAACCAAAAAATATTATTATTATTTTCATTTTTGTTACAATTTTTTTGCTTTTTTTTATACAAGTTACCATTTACCATGTTAGCAAAAATGCAGTACAAATTATTTGACCTTCTGTAAGTAAACCAAATCAAATGAATGAAACGTGTATTGAAATGATAAACGTAAAAACACAAAACAGAAATCAATTTTGTAAATTATGTGAATTGAATTAACAAAACAAAGAGACGAGGACGTGAAAGGGAAAGAAGTAAAATATAAAAGAAATCTATAGGCTGTACTTGTACAATTATAAATATTTTGACTAAGTGTCCAATAATGAGCTACCTGATGTGAGTATGTATATTGTTTAAGAAGCACCTACAAACATATACTATACTATGTTATCTATGATTCTATGTTGTTAACTTAACCTCACTTAACTGCCACTGCCCCAAAATAGCCCCAAAGCTCTATATAATTTTCATTATTCTATTATATTACAGAAATCTATTATTACCACATACACAAATGTTTTGTTTCGGGTATTGTACTTATACAATTATTATCTATATTTTATTCACATTTTTACTTTTTCATTTTTTTCCCTTCGTTCATTGTATTATGCAATTTATTGAGAATATGCGTTTCAATGTGTAAATATTTTATTACCAATTAGGTAAAACAAGAAAAGAAACAAGGCACAGAAAGAAGAAACAAAACTATAAACAAGCAAAACGAAATTTTGTTTCTTATTGTTATATTTTACATATTTGTTTTGATATAAGAAAAATTATTTATTAGGAAGTAGCAAATGGTTTGTAAGTTTTTGTTCATTTTTTTTTTATTTATTGTTTTATACTTCTAAACACTTTTTGATTCCTATTTTTAATTTTTATTCTATCGCCTCATCTGCCACTTTCTTACTCTTTTAGTTTTCACTATAATGGCAGGTTTATGATTGAGATAAGACATAATATTACCATAAGATATGACACAATCAAAAACCATTCAATTTTAGAACTATTTATGTCATATGTTATGTATTACGTGAATCATAAACCAGCCCTGCTTTCTATGTTCATTTAATTTTTATTGTTAACTATTTTATGTTCCTCTTTACACATCAATCTGCCTTAAATCTACAATGTACTATTTGTTTTTGTATTTGTATGTACGTAATTTGTAATGTACTGTATATTTTCCAATGTTTACGTTTTATTTTTATTAGGTAGTTTATGTATGTATGTATATTAGTTAGTGTCAAAAGATGCACTCGTGATTCATTTAATTAATTTGTTATTATTGTGCGGTTCATTTCGCCCATTTCTTTGAAACGTCAATCGTCATTTCTTATCATACACAACTTTTCATTTATGTATATGTACACAAAAACACATCCCATGCGACACAAATTAAGAATGAAAACACAAACCTACGTTTTTTATTGAATTGTATTCGATTTAAGGATTATTAAGGATGATACTTTTTTATTGAATTTGTATTATTGTGTAGAATAGCAAACGATCTATTATTATTATTATTACTGATTAATTATTATTATTATAAATATTATAAATATATTTGAGTTACCGTTATTAATTAATAAGAGAAGTTTATTAAAATTTAAGGAATTATAAAAATGATAATAAAATAATGAGCTTGTGTAAAAATAAATTCAAACTCGAAATTGCTTTTGTATTTTCGATTAAATATACTTATTGATAAGTGTTCCTACAAATTTTTAGAGGTACCTTACACTCTATCGTATTCAAATAGGTCTGTTTGTTAGTCAGTCCTAGTGCGCCCAGAACTACACTGACAGACACTAACGCGTTTGTTATACAAAAGTGCAGCCAGGTGCAGTGTACTCAGTGTTACTCAGTTCCGGACAGTCCCGGACACTCGCTACACTGACTGGAGAGGAGGTGCAGGCTAGTGCAGCCAGTGCTAAATTAACGGAATTAATATTTTTTAAGAAATCTAGGTTATGTTTTGTTCAGTTCTTTAATTAGTTTCGTTCAAAATGAAAAAAAAAACCTGCAAACGTCAAAGTAGAAACGGGTTACTTTGGCATTACTGGATACACTAAACTGCACTAACACCTTTGTTATAGTATCCGGTACTGACGTGCACTAAGGTGCACTGACCGCCCATTTCAGAGCACTACATTGAACTTTACTGGATAACAAACAAACCTTAGCGGTATGAATATGTAAATTTGAAACATGCAAAGAACATTTCCATATAGAAACACGGTTAAAATTGACCTTGAATTTTATCGGGCACCATGCACAAAGTTATATTGCATTATGTCTACGAAACTGTCTGGATCTGGACTTTTTCCATTATACAATTAATATTTGTTTTATTATTCATGATACTGCGTTTTTTCGGTTTTATGAATTATAAATATTGATAAATTATTACTTTACATGTTACACTACGTACTCATTTTATTCCACTGAATAATTGTGCGATTTGGAAAAAATGAATTTTCATCAATACCTACTAGATACATTACTGAAAAATATATAAACAAAAAGGAGCTGCTGATAGCGATTAAAAGCAGTAATAAATATATCATGAAAAATATGAAAATGTGAATAAAAATATTACTGACCTTGAAAAGAATGTTCTCCAATTCTATTGCGCCGCAGTTCAATGAATTGACGATTTTCCAAGCCAGGCTTTTACTGCGTAGAAATTCATCCAGTTAATAATCAAAAATCGAACTAAGTACCTACCCTAAAATGAAATAAATCTATTACTCCTACCCTATTTATTTCTATTAGTTGTTAACTATTTGTTTTCAATATCAATCCGGACAAATATTATTGCATGTTTTGTATGTGATTTTGTGATTACTTCGTTTTGTGCTTATTATGCTTATTGGTTAATGAAATAAATTTGAAAAGTCATGTGACTACCTTATGTTAAGGTACATACACAAAACCAAATAATTATTGTAGTTATAATTCAACACGGAAAAAAAGACAATGTTTCAAAAATCTTACTTGTTACATGCAGTCGGGCAATAGTGATTTATTGTTTTTGTACATTGCACAATGAAACATTTAATTAATTACAAAACATAACGTCTAACGACTTACTTACTGAAATTAAACAAGAGACTTACTTAACGCCGTTGTGTTGTTTTCACTTGTGGTTACCCGGCCGGCTGGTATATGATTTCATGGCCAACTGAACTTACAGAAGAACAGACCTGTAATGCCTGTAAACGTAAAGTAAAAACGCCAAAACGACGAAATACGTAATGCGATTGAACACAACCACGACCTACGTTACGTTTCGTTACACCATTTGCAACAAGTGCTTATAGTCTTTTTAATTTTTCACATCCATGCACATTTTATGCCAGAGAATAAGTAAGTATGCGATAGCGCAATTTCATAAGGGGTTCTCTAACAACATAATCATATAACACTGAATGTTTATATCCATAACGCAACACTTCAGACCATCTTCTTCCTTCTCGTTGTATGTTCTATGTTTTTACTGGCAATTGTTGTTTGGGTTGCATAATTTTTGAAATTATTCGATGTGTACCCTCAGTAACTTCGGATAAGTATTTAAAATAAGATGTGGGTGTGCAAAATACAATGTTCGCAACGTTTGGCGTTAGAATAAGGGTATTTTACCCTTCTTAACGCAACTCGTTGCGAAATATACCTACTTTTATGTCTGCTCCGATCGGCGATCACAAGTGCAGTTTTATTCTATTATTTATTATAAACAATTCTCTAAAGTTTTTTTAGTTTAACTCTACGGTAGTACGGATTTATTTAGGTAAATTTGGGACATTACTGTAGGCAACTATACGTGCAAGTGTAATAGTATATTATTCAATGAGCGCATGCGAAGGTTACGTAGTGAGGAGAAGCCGAGCGGAGTAATCGCCCGAGCATATAATAGCGCATATGCCCGAATTGAATACTATCTATACTTTATCCGTGACGACAAAATTTAATTTTTATACTGCAGTATGGCTTTCAAACTTAAAAATTTAACCATGGAATTCAACTTGCAGTGTGAAGACGTTTGCTTGACAGAAAATATTGGACAACCGGCCTCTGTCATAAATGAGAGGGGATTCAAGGGATGCTGAGTTTGTGCAGTCTGTGTTTCACATATCATTATTGAATGCAGGGAAGAGCTGTGATTGACGTAAAATAAATCTCTAGACTCTAGAAATTTACTTTACGCCTCTAGAGTGTAGAGGAATAATATATCTATTATTAACGTGTCTCAAGCTCATTATTCGCGAGTGCTATTAATGTGGGTTATTAGTTGCCTACATACACACCTAATAATGGTTGTTTTACTTGGTTAAACCTAAAGTTGAAATCATAGTTATCGTTATAATCATAGTTGACAGTTTTTCTTGTTTTAATTAATTTCAATATATTCCTTTTAAGTTAGGTTATTTTGCTAAATTACCATTCGAACTGTATTAATTTCTACAGTTTATAATTTAATTTAAAATAAAGAAACTTGAATGCAAATATGTGGAATAAGCGAATAAACACAATTCATTAAATCAACAAAGTCAAGATAGTAGGTGTTTATTACTGGTGTTTGTGCACGTTTCGTTCACACCGTGAAAATCATTTATTTCGAATCCGCGCGACCGTATTATTTATTAACATACACGGACGAACACGCACTGAATAACATAGCCCAACTCTCCATCCACACTTATTGTTATAGCGAAACAGACAATTTACTAACAATAATATCATTACATAAGTGTACAAAACTACGTAGAGTGCTGAAGTGCTCTCTACAATTCTAAGAATATGAATGTGTAAGACACTGCGTAATGCAATTCTGTAAAGTGCATGAACATGCCCGCACAGAAATTCACAAACATTGAGAAAACCAAACCAAACCAACGGCAGCCACAGCAACGAACATGAAAAATCACAACTTAAACGGAGCGAAACTAAATTCGCTTCTATTGTTTCACTCTTGTGACTTCGTCGGCCTCTCGGTGCTTGAAAACATCCTAAGTTAAGTAATGAAAGGAACGTCGGCACGACGTTTGAAATCATGAATCGCGTATTCTTCCTGCACTTCAACAGTCAACAACTACAACATTCAAAAGCTCAACAACAACTATAACATCGCATCGACGTTGGATACATCTTGTTGTTGTTGTTTGTTTATTGAATAAAGCATGAAAAAAACAACGACAATGTCTGACAAGGTGGATTTGAAAGTGCAAGTGCGTTTCAATTTGAAACTATAAGTATCTATACGGTAAGCAACAAGTACACATACAGATTAGACAAGTCGACTTGCACTTGAAAGAAATCTTTTTCTTTCAATTTGTTCTAATATTAAGAATATACCAGAAGTCATAAGAAATTTTTGAACAGATGCACGTTGAAATCCTAAAAAATAATAATTTATTGAATTAATTTAAGAAGTCGGCAAATATTAATTATAAGTAGTCAATAATTTAAAATGTCATATTAGTCAAGAAAAATTAACTACGGCGGGCTCAAACCAAGCATTCACTGCATTCCAAACTTTGCTCTTCTCCATTGAGCTACGGAGCTAAGACGAGTCCAACCGAAGAGCTACAATTCAAGTCAAATCCTTGTCGAACACATTTTTATTTTGTGAACGTTAGTTTTGTATTCCCGGCCGGGGTACGTGCACTTGACCCCTCTTCATTTTGTTTGAAATTGTGACACAGTATTATAGTGTCTGATAAATCAGTATACGTTTGCATCTCGATTCAACTACGTGAATCGTGTCATATACAGATTTTTAAAGAGGCGTAGTAACGCAGTGTAGGTGTTAGCCTGTACTTATATAAGGATTGATACCGCTGATTACAGTTGGCCTATAAGCAAATCGTAAATTTCTTTTGTGTATGTTTAGGAAGTTAATAAATGGTATTAATAACCCGATTTAATTGTATAAACTAAACTCCGTGTCCCTGCCACGTTAAAGGTATAGTGGCGCCCATTTACAGACCTTTTTCACATTTTCACATCATCCGCTGCAGCGAACCGGCAAAAACGACGATCAGTGCAGCAATATTTTGTGCGCGGTTACATTATTGAAGGACTTTGTACAAGAAATATTCGAAAAAGGTGTGCCACCTGTAAGAATGTGCTATTTATCGAATGACGAAACAGACCGCGAACTTTATGTTGTTATATTTAAAACTTAATATCAAGCCACTTTATGAACAAATGCTTCCAAAAACTGTAGCAACTTTTTTTATCTTATACATAGTGATCCTAAATTATTGACATAAATAGTCTATTTTTGTTTATTTGTGAAAACATCAATCTTTATTTTTCCCCTGGAAATGCACAAGAAAAAATATAAAACCCGTTTGTTTGCGGTTTTGTTTGAATTTTCTCACTTATTTTTGTAGCGCCCATTTACTTATTCTGTTTTGTACACAAATAAAGGGAAATTAATGTTGAAACTATACAATACAATCTTCTTGTCGGTGAGAAATGTATAAAGATAAAACTAATACCAACCAACGGAATAAAACGGTTGATAGTTGATAAAACCTTTGAATGAATGAATGAATGAATGAATAAACGAATGAATGAAACGATCAAGTTGAAAAAATGCGTTGTATTTCCGAGCAAGCTCTTTAGTGTTGTGAATTGTCGCAGAGTTAACAATACTTAAGTTGTATTGATATACAATTTGTTGCTTCTTTTATTAAAAACAAAAACAAAACAAAACAGCTTCGAATGATACAAATAAGAAAATAGAAAATTCATAAGTAACAGCGAGTTAATAATGATAAAATGGAATCTCGTATTTTAAGTGCGAGGACTGTGAGACAAGGGAGAGAACAATGATGCTTTCTTCTTGCGACTGTGACTGATAAACGATTGTTTCATTTGTTTCAAAACAATTGTTGTATTAACAAGCGGATAGTCGGAAAAACATAAATTAATTTCTAGTTAAGTAAGATTTATTCCTATATCTGCTGTCAAACTCAACATGTCATTAATTAGTGTTTTATGTTTTATTGACATCACGGAACCGGAAGTAGAAACTTTTTTTTGGTTTTTTTTTATATTAAGTTTAGTTTATTTTTGCTTTGGTTATAAATTTGTAAGTGAATTTTTGAAAATCAAAGGAAAAACTTACTCAAAACTTTGTTGTTGTTAATTATTGTTAACGAAATACAATAATTTTGGTAACATGAATATTACAAATAATTACAAAAAAGAGGACTCAGTTATGTAATTACCACCAACAACATATCTTTTCAAAAACACAAATTGCTTAATTATAAAATCTTGAAATAATTATGTATCTATAAGTAAATAAACAAGTTGATGTATTTTTGTTTTACATATGTAGATATATTTAGGTGTATAATTAACGACTTAATCACTTCCTAATTGTGCATTTCGTTAGTTTAAAGAACGATTTTTTTGTTAATGAGATACAGAGAGAGAGAAAGAGAGAGAGAGAGAGAGAGAGGTGTGAAAATCTTAGGGTGCGGTGCGGGAAAGTTCCCATCAGGGTAAAGTTCAATATGTTTGCGATCCCAAGGCCACTATTACACGTGATCTTCAATAAATGATTTTATTGGCGCAAAGCGAACCACAGACAAACAATACTTCACAATGATATTTTAACAACTTAAAATATAAAGCATCCTATAGAGTGAGTAGCAATTTACCCATTTTAAAGTTAGAGATTTTAAAACTTTAGCTTAGTATCTAACTAAATTCAAAAAGTGACGCAAAAGTTGTGTAGGGGCGTGGCTTGTTTAACACTGATCATCATTGTTTCTACATGTGATAGATAAGATGTGTTTAGTCTATTGTTTTAAAGTTGCTGATTGAGCTTTGAAGAATGTATGTTTTTCGATCGCAGGATTTCATCAATTACAGTTCTCTGACCAAATCGCAAAATCGCCACATGGAAACGCACCTTTAGAAATGAAAATATTCAAATTATTACGATAAACTTAATCTAATATACCTAAGTAAAGGTTCGTTTGCCAAACAAATATAATCGAAGTTGTATGAAAAGTGAAGAACGTCATCTCCGTTCACATTTTCCGTCACTTCGTACCTTTTATTGATGGTAGGTAAGTGGTAAACTCGCAACAGTAGAGTAACAACCGAGAGTCGCGACTTGAGCCGGTGGCCGGTGCGCCAGCAGTTATTAGTGAAACGTGCCGGTGTTCAGAGGTGTCTTTCAAACCAACTTGTATATTTATACTCGCGTACTCAACTTGCGCTTGTGTATGCGCAACAATTTCGTTTTCGTTCAATATATACCTACTTATATTGTTAATAGCGTCATTGGTATCGCACGCATCACACTTTACTCTCGCTTTTATCCTCGTTTCGTTATTAATTAAAGCGGATTTCACAATCACAACGAATCGACAAAACGTTTTTGGAAACAATTAGGTAACGTCCATATCATCTCATCACAAATTGATTAATTTTGCATAAATATGTGTAATGTTGTGCGTCTTGTGCTGTTAAAGATCAAAACATCGTATCACGGATTATTCATAATTATATGGTTTATTTTATTGTAATTTTATATATAGAAATTAATTGAATTTTGTATTGAGATTGGGAAAATGACATTTAAATCAATTTTAATAAGTATACGCAAAACTTACGCAATGAAATTTAATATTACCCCCATCATCAGCGTATCGACATATTTTTATAATGCTGGCTTTTTGATGTAGGTAATTTTAATAATTACAAACTTTGAATTACTTAAAGAAAAGTTTGAAACATATTCGTGAAGAGTGATTAAAATAATTTTGTAATTTTTTATAAGTAGACAAACAAATTAACTTTATCAATTTTTAAAATTTCCGATCTTACCGAGGAGGTATGGTAGGGAAAGATCAGGCAAAATATTGAACTCGGCTGTTTAACGCATCTCCACGAATCTCTACTCCCTGAGTCCGAAAAGGTGCGTGTGGGTGTGTGTGCGTGTGTGTGTGTGTGTGTGCGCGCGCGCGCGCCCGCGTGTGTGTGTGTGTGTGTGTGTGTGTGGGTAGAATTCTGACAGGAAAGAGGAAATTGTACCATAATCAATGTCACTTCCTTTTTCCAATCAGAATTAAATTGTACGATCGACGATTTTTACGAAATTGTAATGCGCTGTGAATTTAACGCACCGATTTTTTTAAATAGAAAATCATTTCAGTCACGATTCTCATCTTCGTACTTACTTCAATAAGTTGTTTTCCTCATTTTTGCGTTTATTTTATTGCATATTTGATCATTTTAAAATATACAAATACAAATGTGAAAAATTGTTTTACGTCAATATTGCAATATTCATTTTACGATACGTTAAAATAGTAAAACAAAACTAAAACAAGCAGATATTATTCCACTGATGCTTTGTGCGTGAAATATGTTCTTTGTTCGTATTTCGATTTTAACATCAACATCTTAAGTTTTATTGTCTAATCCTCTAACTATGAGTGGCCAGTCGGTAGCCGTCATACTTGCAAACTAAAAAGGAAGCGAGCTAGACAAAAGTATTTTTTGCTTCGCAGCCTCTAACAATTTTTTTTTTACTCATCCATCGTGATTATTATTATTGTATATACATATATACATAATCTTACTTCCACGATTTGAAGTTTAACAATTTATTTGAGTAACTTTTTCTATAAAATAGAAGTATTTGAATTTTTTTCTGTTACCAAATATTTACTTGAAATTATTTTAATTTAACATCATTTACCTTGAAACTATATAAAGTATTTCAAATAGTATTTAAATGATATGCTAATATTTTTTGTTTTGTTACAGGTGAGTTTGCTAAACGGATTTCTACACGCTTCGTTATTCTTTATACCTATACAAAGCAAAAAAATAAAAAATAAACCTACTTTTTTCTGTTCCTATTCCTATTTCACTTAGAAAAACAATATCATCATACCACAACAAGTATATACAGAAAACATATAGAAAACCAAATCGTCGACGAGCTGAATAAACGGCAGGAACTGAAATAAAGGTAATAATAAAACGCTACTAATCGAATTCGTTCGCATTGTTAAGGCGTTCGCTTGTGTGTTTATTCGTTGATTGTTTGCGTTGTTTGTAAATTCAAATCAAAACATGATTGACTTTCATTCATCGCTTTCAATACTCAGAACCTACTATACTGAGTGTTTAATTATGCGATGCACTTGTAATTGTTTATTTTCTTCCGTGTCATCACGTCAACAGGTTTTATTTTTGCGAGTTTTATTCTTATTCGTCCTTGAAGCACCCTGTATAAAGGGAACGGTCTGCAATGGCTGTCTTAAATGATTGCATATTATTCGTTTCTATTATTGTTTATAAAAGTAATTGCAGGAAATTGTTTCGAAAATGATTTGCGTTTCGATTGTTTAACGAATTGCAAACGGAGCAAAAGCTCTTTAATGTTTTCTATGTAAAAAATGCTATACATTGTGGATAAGGTACAAATTAGTGATTTCAATTTTTATAATTACGAAATGCATTTACGAAGCTTAATCTCACCGTTCATATATATAGAATTTTAATTTTGCCAGAAAAGTTCTCTCTTGAGACGGGGATTGAACCCATATCTCTGCATTTCTAGTGCGGTGTTCTAAGAATTAGACCACGAGGGAGCCGTTACCAAGCTCCTTGTAAATATGCCGGACTCGTTTGTGTGCGTATAATTCGTCTGACCAGCCTTGCACTAGAAATGCATAGGTACGGGTTCGATTCCAACGAGAGAGAAAACTTTTATTATAAAATTAAAATTTTAATGAAAATATGCACACGAAAAAATTGCCACGGTGAGATTAAGTCTTCCTAAATGCATTTCGTAATTGAAATAACTCACGGTTTCTAAAAGTGATTCAAATTAAGTATACATTTCAATTTTTATAAATAAAATTTTATTGATTTTTTTCAAAAATGAAGCCATAAAATATTTGGATCATTTTTTTAAATGGAAATTTGAATTTAATTTCTTTATTTTACCTATAATTCAAAATAGACATGATTTTTATGACCTTAAAATTATGAAACTCATGGCAATCAAATTGACTTTTACTAGGTTTAATGTCCACGTCCAGTGACTTCACTTAATGATTTCATTATAAGTATGTAGGAAGATGCAATAATTATAAATTCATCTAAAAGCAATAAACTTTCTTTCATCTTTTGCTTTAAGTATATATGTAGATTAAAACTATTCATTTATGTATTCTGGAAATTAATTAAAAGCACTAAATTGCATTTCTTCAAAAATTGAAACTAAATATTTTAGTATCGTATATATGTCGAAACTTGATTATATGAAAAACAAAAATGTTGCCTTCAAATGCAGTTTAGAAAAGTGAATATTTTAATGCATCTAGATATAAATCTACTCGCATACAAGATAAGAAAATTAAACCAGAAGCTTTAAGCACTTAGCTAACGTCAATTCGAAAATTTAATTTCATCAAATTTCATTATCACTTGCATAATAGAAACTTGATGATGAATAGATAAGTGCAGTGATGAAGTGAAGCAAAGCGATGTATAAACTCATGGATAATAGAAAATCAGTTGTGGCATGTCCATAGCTGTAAATTAATAACCTCTAAAGAAAAGCCTTGTAAGGTCAGACCGCTATCGATGTCGGTTCATACAAAAAGAAACCAAAACGAAATGCCCCGAAACCGAGTACTTAATTCATCTACATAATATCCAGCGATCTTTTCTTGTCACGTTCATCAAAATATTTATTACTTATAAGAACGACTTATTCATCACTTTTAAGTATAGTTACATTTTTCTACTAGTTTCGTCGGTCTTTCATTACATAATAACAAAACTCTTTCGAAAATATCTTTACAGCTGAAGAGACTGAAGATGTTGTAAGTGAACGCCGGTCTCATCAAGTAGTAGTTAAAGAACCGTCGAATTCTAGTTAACAAAGAAACTCACCGACAAAAATTGAAGGAATAAATAATTGTGGGCTGTGGATTCCTCAAGGAAGTGTATATTAATACGGACGTCACCATCAAAACACATTTGTAACATTGTAACTCATTATATTTTTGAACTGAGGTTGTTAAATACTTTGAGCACTAAACACAATGTAACTTTTTCAAATACGACACCCTAACCCATCTGCTTCGTCACATCTTGGCGCCCCACCGTGGGCGCCAGATGACCCCAAACACTCGATTATGTCGGTTCATAGGTATACGAATATTTGATTGTCAATCTAAAATTGAACGCCGGTCTCATAATTTAGTAGTTAACCGATAAAAATTGAAGGAATAAATAATTGTGGGCTGTGGATTACTCAAGGAAGTGTATATTAATACGGACGTCACCATCAAAACACATTTGTAACATTGTAACTCATTATATTTTTGAACTGAGGTTGTTAAATACTTTGAGCACTAAACACAATGTGACTTTTTCAAATACGACACACCCTAACCCAGCGTTTCTCAAAGTGTGGGGCGCGCCCCCCTTGGGGGCGCCTAATCTGTACGGGGGTGGGGGGGGCGTCGAATAAACGAAATAAATGAACAAAATCATAAACACTGAAAGCATTATAAAATTATTTAAAGCTTTAGCTTTTTCTGTTTTTTGGTCACCTCACATCACAAGGTGCGCTCGCTTTATTGAGTTGAGACT
>JARJEB010024451.1:0-10001 GCA_030264535.1 Liometoxenus newtonarum
CATTTACGCAAGCATAGACCGCAGACCGGTATGGAGTTGTTGAACAGATTCGAATTCGTAACGTTACGTCGTTTTTCGTTGCTACTCGTTGGTTCTTCTTCTTCTAGTTTCGACTACCTGCAACGACTAGTCGTTACAAAGTAACTACTACTTTGTAACTACTACTCGCGGCAAAAGTAACGAATCGTTACTACTACTTAAAAGTAACTAAACTGCACACCTCTACTATTGGGGTTAGCAGGAGAGGTAGTGTAAAAAGACAAAACGTACTTTGGTTTTAGCGTACTTGGCTTTTTGTCGTACGCGTCCAATTGTCGTACTCGTCCAATTGTCGCTCGTCCAATTGACATATAATCATTGTTGTTGGTCTTGGGACATACCTATACCAGTGTCATGAACGATGAATTGTAAAATTTATCTTTCCTAGCACGGGTATTTTTAATATTATTTTCATTATAGATATTTTCTATTTCGAAGGTTCGAGCAGGCAATGAGCGACATAGCAGATGTTGCTTATCGCGATGTGCTTCGTGTTCTCATGGAGTTTAAAGTCGAGAAAGAAAAGGACTCAACCAAAACGGCTGAAGCGGACTTAAAACAAATATGGAATAAACAATATTATAATGTATTTGAATAATAAGACTTTAAAGCATTGAACATAGAGCATAAAATTTTAATGGGATTAAGTGCGAATGAAGAAAGCAAGATTTCAATATCGTCTAGGTCTATACAAAACTTCAGCAAAAACGAGACTGGGACTGGGATATACGAGTACAGAACGTATCTCAGTGACCATAGTGGATGTGCTCCAGGAAAGGTTACAGCAAGGGAGTAGGTAGTATACAATCTAAACCTCACGATCTTAATTTTCGTTGCGTCTCAGCCGTAGTAACAGTTGCATCTTAATGAGCTGAACTGAAGCATTGTGCCCACAATGTCGAAGTGTATTGTTTACTTTATATGTATTGTCAAGTCATTCCTTTTTTCGAATATAATATTTTTTAAGGATTACTTAACTTAACTTACTTAACTTAAATACTTACTTAACTTAATGGTCATAAATGAAATGTTTGATAAGAAGAGCTATCCCTTAAGCATTCGTGGGAATGAAATATTTGCCAAATTCATATTTTGTCAGGATGGGAACTCCCAACATCTTTTTTTAACAATCTTTTTCTAAATCTCTAAAACGTCTTTGGTCTTTAAATTATATTAGATAAAAGTGCTCGAAATTCAAATTTCTTCCACTCGAGAAACTTAAAAACTAAATAAAGAAGAAACGAAAATAAAGTAGGTACAAATATTGAATTCACATCGAATTTATTAAAATCAAACAAAATTAAATCGATTAATTTACATTTATAATTGCGAATAAATACTTCACATTTTGTAAAACGATTTAATTTATAGAGTTTTCCATTGATTACACTGGTGTACACTAGTGTGCACTCTTCTTGCACTGACTTGATTCATTTATAAATCAGTGTAGGCAGTGTACCTGCCACTGCCACTGACCCACTCGTCTCGTTTACTCTCGTTTACTCAGTGCAGGTTTAGTGCAACTTTTTCACACCTTCTCGAGGAGGTCGTGGAGCAAATCAGTTGATTTATATTATAACTTATAACAATATATCATTTACTCATTAATTTATGGTAAAACCTTTTATGTGGAACGTCTAAGGTGTATATTTAATCGTCGATTCGTAAACACAGTACAACTGACAGCTACTAACTGATAGCTGATCTGCAATGACGGTTGCACTAGACCGCCACAAGCCCGCTTCCAGTGTAACACTAGTGTAATAAATGGAAAACGCTATTAAAACTCTCATTTGAGATTATTATAATGCAATGCAATTCTACATTTACTTGACACGTAGATAAATCAACTATTGATGGCGTAAAAAGTGAAAATTATTTTACAAAAGGCACTCCAATCAAACCATTATTATTCCCAAAGATTGCAACATTTTAAAATCACCTCATACATTTTTTATTTTTAAATTTTAATACTTAATAGGCTTTCCAAAATGCGTTATTTAAAATTATATATTATAAATAAAAAATATTATATTGGGTGTTTCCTAATTGGCGGAATAACTCCAGGTAACATTGTAGTTCGTGCCAAAAGAAAACGAAAATCTTAATACCAAATGCCGAGGAAGTTTTCGTTTGGCCTCACTAGGACAAGTTTTATAGATGTGACAACACTGCGCCTAAATAATTTTGAATTTGCCACCGATATGTAAACATATTTGCCATGGTAAACACACCATTGTGCAAAGATGACATTGTGACGTTGCCATGTGTACTTTAGACTTGAATTTAATATTTTTCCTGAAAGTATTTTTTAATTTTATCAAGAATTTTTATTCGTAAGTTACAATGAATTTTATAAACTTTATTATAAGTCAAAATGGAAGCCATTTGGTACATAAAATATGCATTTACAGCAATTTTTGGGCTTTCAAATCTGGAACTTCAAGGACCTCGTGAGGCCAAACGAAGACTTCCTCGGTTTTCTTTTGGCACGAACTGCATTGTTACCTAGCGTGATGCAGCCAATTAGGAAACACCCTGTATGTTTCTTTTTGATATAACGTGCATCCAACAGGCTTTCATAACCATGCGTTTACTTAACCGTGTCCTATGTTCACAGCTAAAATAGTCAAGCTAATGATTGATTAACAATTTGTGAACAATCAATTCAAATATGAGAAGGAACAAAATTGACAAGTGATAGTAACGACATGATCATAATAATTAATTACTTTGATCGTGCCATAAATTAGCTGCAAACCTTGCGTACGCTATATGCTATGTTCGATGGTAAAATAAACGCTTTGTATAGAAGATTTCATTCCAATAAAATATAATTTCCGCACTTTGATAATTTCAATGATATGTATTAATTTTTTAAAAATGTAATAATATTTGACCTAATAATCTGACAGTAAGTTCTCATACATCACGGAAGCGAAGGCCTAAACTAGTCAGAAGGCATAAATTGATAAAAGAACAGAAATACAATATGTTCGTGACAGATAGCCAGAGCCAACATATCATATATTCGCCAGAAGGAATCTAATCCTGGAATAGACTCTCATAAGCTCACCTACACACGGAAAATACTCGACGACCTCTTAACGTATTGTTGTTGAAAAAGTACGGCTCCTCTCCTCTCTCTCTCGTTTGCCTGTGTATGTGATACAGAGACCTGCACCCGTTAAAATCATTACAACAATAAATCAGCGCAAATTTTAGACATAAATTATATTTATCTAATGTTGGGATTGAAAATCAATTTGTCACCTATATTGAATAATATTTTAACTTAAAATTATCAACACACATGTTCTGAACGTTTTAGGCCGCGTGCTGTTCGTGTTTTGAACTTATTAATCTCACCTGGAATGCTGGCGACCTAACATATCCAGAACAAATTCGCGTTCCATGTTAAAAGCAAAAAAACCTTGTAAAAACCGCACAATTTCATTACAACTATTATTTGACTTCCGGGTATTGTTTGGAAGAGCCACTGCAGCTGAAGCTGATAAGTGCCAGACACATAGATCTTGGAAATAATTTGGATTGGTAAAGGCATTGATCACACACTTTATTATATCGTTTATTAATTTCTGTACAATTTCTACATTACGATTATAATTGGTCTGGGAAATTGTTTTTCAACGAAATATCGAAGAAAACTGAACTTACATCCATACCTGTATTCTAAATACCTACAATTTAATGATAATTTTTTTTACTGAAGTGGGGTTTGCACTCAAATTCTTCGAATAGCAACTTTATAAATTTTAGGAATTGACATATAGAGAATTGAAAACTCTACAAGAATGTACTCAAACGGTTTTTGGGTCAATTCAATATTTTGAGAGGTATTTAGCATTTTATGTTTAGGCATCCGAGTAATGGTTCCTTCTTTATCCACCGATTTTATTCATTTTACTCCAGATCAAAGTTAAAGGGATAGCTTACTAGATATTAAGGTCCAACCATAGGTAAAAGAGTAAAAGGTAAAAGAGAGCAAATCAGTGCCCTTTTGTTTTTCCTTGGTGCTGATGCACAACCGGAAAAAACAAAAACTTGGTTTAGCCTTCACTTCTAAAGCCATTTTATTTTAGTGTCACTTTTCGCCGCATGATATTCAGCGCCAGGGGAAAATAAATATTGTGCCTCTCTTTCCATCCTGGCCGAACATAACAAAGTTGGGTTTACTATATATACCTTATACTACGTCCAACTGTACAGTCATGGTTCGGATAATTTCTGACTGGTGGAGATTTTGACATATTCCACGAATCCGGGTCCACAGAGTACGAAAAATGGGTTTTGGAGTGATGACCTTTTTTAGCCTATGTGTGGGCATGTATATCTATTTATGTGTGAACAAAATTCCGGCCAAACCAAGCAACGTAATGACGAAATTTGGTATGAAGGCAGCATCCATCTACTTGAACCTGAAGTAAAACTAAACAAGTTCGGACAGTAAAGAAGGGACCTTTATTACTTGGATATAAATATAAATGTGCATGGAATTGACTGAATATTGATTCAAAGCAGAAACGAAAAATATATTAAGTGAATTGTGTTTGACCAGGAGGTACAAAAATCAATAGTTAAATACGATTTATACAGGGTGTTCGACTCGTAATTGGTAGGACGATTGTGCTGATTCTCGAAACAAGTTTGCAACATCCAACCACACACACACAAACACACACACACACAAACACACACACACACACACACCCACACACACACATACACGCGCGCGGTACAAAGGCTCGTAAATTCTCCCAGTGTGACCATAAAAGTTAAAAGTTTTAAGTCATAAAATGATTTTCTATATAGCCACTCAGAATTGCATTAGATTTGTTGCATTTTTTCCTCCACTTTACCCTGTGCTACAACTCTTGTTGTCAGACAGTGGGATTTTAATCAGCAAATACGATTCTAGGAATGAAAATAATTTAACAACATAAACTTTATTTTGGCGGGAATTTCAAGCAGCATCCGGTAAATGTATAATTAATAAAATATGTTTTACTTCCATTGTCTTTCAACATAAAATAAACAATTCATAAAGGTTGAACGGTTTCACGCTACACCTACATCATTTGCTAAGCAAGAAGCAAAATGGGTTCGTGCTTTCAAAATGGGTTATCTAATGGCAGAGAATGCGTGATTTATTATTGCCTATTTAAACATAAAGGCGCATAATTTAGATAAATTCTACAAAAACCGGTTTGGGAGGACTCATAAAGCTCAACTAAAGTTTGTGCCTGTACAGATAGTAGCGGAAGTCAATGCTGATTCTCTCTTTCCCCGGTTGGATATAAAATTTCGTCATCAAGGGTCCTGATTAGATTATACATTTAAAAGAGCTTTCTTACGCTCTTTTCATTTACGAGTAATATAAAAATATTAGAGTATCACAGAACGACAGAACAGAACAAGGGGAAACAGTATTTTTCTCATTCGAGCAAGAAATCGATACTTATGTTTTATCGTCTTCGCTATTCATTCCCTCCATATCGGTAACGTCGGCACGAATTTTATGGTCCGACCCCCCAAAAAATATTATGGCAAAACAGCGGTCGGTTTCTAAATGTATAGTTAATTTATACATATTATAAATATGACGTGGAATGGAATGTAATTAGTTTCTCTCCTTTATGGAACTTTATTATAATTCACCAAAATTTAACTTTGAACAAAAATTAGATGCACCGAGCACTGATGACAATTCTGGCATTACGTTGCCTAATTATAACCAAACAATTATTTCCAGGCAAATTCTTACTCGTTGAGATTTTAACATCTCCCCACTAATTCTAATCTCAAGAACTAGTAGGTGTGTGATTTTATACTAGGCATAATAATTTTCGATTTGCGACAGCATTGATTGGTTGCTAATACATATATTCTCATTTCAAAATCGGTAAGTTAAATTCGCACCTTGTTAATTTGTTATTGTTAATTTGAAGAGGATTTTATAATTGAAAATTATTTGTGCAAAATTTCATCAGAAATAAATTTACCTTTTTACTGACTTGTACTATTTTGAGAATTTCTATAGGTCAATTACATCCGCAATTAAATGAAATAATTATAAAAAAAACATAGCTCAATTGTACACTTCGCGTAATCTCCGCTGGATGTTTTATTTCCTGTAGGGCACTTATTTGGTGTTTGCTTGGTTCTCTGGGAACAGTTTAGAACATATTAAAACTATAGGGAGGGGAATGAAAAACTATACTTGATAACATCCCTGGCGAATATGCTATTATAAACGTCTAAGTTGAATTTAAACTTCATGGAAATTGAATAAATCGGGGTACAGGTTTGCCTAGCACAACTTTATCCCCAAAATACGCGAACGCGTATGGATTTATTACTTTCCGACTTACCGAAAGATAGGTGTTTAGGCAAAATATCGAACTCGGGTTTTCGACCGATCTCCACGAGTCTCATATAAACTTCATAGGAAGGTTATTGTTACAAAAATTGAAACTGACGTTCAACGACATCGAAATTAAAAAATTGTGCGGTGCGAACCCGTACCGATTTTTTAATTTCTTTTACATATGAAATAAATCAGTACGGATTCGCACCGCACAACTTTCCGACCATGCACACAACGATTTCGTAGAACTCGTCGATCGTAAATGTAATTTTGATCGAAAAGTAGAAGTGAGATTACGTTTTGATATAAGTAAATTTCTGGGCAATTTCTACTTTTCGATCAAAATTACTTTTGCGGTCGACGAATTCTAAGAAATCGTAGTGTGCATTGTCGGAAAGTTGTGCGGTGCGAATCTGTACCGATTTTTTTTTATCTACGATTGTTTAAAAGATTATTAGAATATAAATGGTTCTTCACTTGCAATTGCCATTAAGCAACAGCGACATACCTTGGAAATTTATATAACACAATTACACAATCTCTTGCGAAAAACTGCCTGCAATCCTATAGTTTCAGCGGGTTCTAGGCAACGAGACTTCGTCATATAACATAGATATAGATGAAATAAATGTGACATGTTCTCATATTAGATGACAAGATGATCTAATTTACGAATTGCGTGTTTCTTTGGACAATTGGTAGAGCCAATTGATATTTCAAACCGATGAATGGTACACCTACGTATTATTGACGGAATTGAACGTCCACACCGTTAAAGCTATCAACTTGAAATTTTACTATTGTATTTATCAATTATCAGCTTTATGTCAGATAAAATAAATCGGCATGGGTTCGCACTGCACAACTTTCCGACATTGTACCACCTTTCGTATAACTAAATTTGATCGGAAAGTGCAAATTGTTCAGAAATTAAATGATATCAAAATGTAATGAGAGTCGAATGTCGAATCCATACTGTACCATCAAAATTATTTTTATAAAGTGACAATAAATTGAAGATTTATTTACAGTTAGCACAGCTGTAGCGATAATTTAAGTATATAATAGATAAAAGACGAAATAGCGTTGATCCGATTAGGTATGTACATGAACTGAAGTAAAGGCAAAAATCTCTCTGCGTTTGGAGCGCAACATTAAAGAGGAACAAAATTAGGAAAATAGTGGCAGTGGAAAATTTCTTCAGAACAATGTAATAAAAAAACAATTGCTTCGTAAAAACATTGTACCGAGACAAAAAGTGATGCTTTTATTTTGCGAAACGAACAAAGACCGACAATAAAGATTAAATTGATTACTTCCGAACGTACCTATCTCTTGCGCATTAGTGATCGCTGCAGCAGATCTGGATAAAGCGTAAGGGCACTAAATATAGTTTTTCAACGTAATCAGTTTGAAACATACTAGTTTGGGCATAGCCAAAGATATGTATAGCAAATGCTCACGAAGATACTTTTAATACTATCTGAATTTAAGTTATTCGTACTCCTACATTGATTTTCGATCATATAGGAATTAAAGTGCACGGCATTCAGAATTTTTATACCTATACCTGAAAAAGAAAGTGTGGGTATGTCTTCGATATAGTTACAGTAGATTAAATTTTTTGGTACTTGAAATTTCTTTTCACACATTTAAAATATGTTAAAATGGAATTTTAAAAGCTCTGCGTGAAAAAGCCGCTGCTTGTCATTTGGAGTTTATGGGAAACTTTTTGCAAATCGAATTACGTTCAACTCAAA
Source organism: Liometoxenus newtonarum (assembly GCA_030264535.1). NCBI lineage: Eukaryota > Metazoa > Arthropoda > Insecta > Coleoptera > Staphylinidae > Liometoxenus > Liometoxenus newtonarum. Next base: position 8,188 of record JARJEB010024451.1, read on the forward strand.
TGCGAATAAGAGCACTGTGAAAAACATATTGGTTAGCATGAACTGGAAGCGTTGTTAAAATAAATTGCCTTTGAGTACATACCGAGTGGCCATTAACATACCGTATGTCCCTGGTAGAGTTTAAAGAGGGAAACTTTTTTGTTTTTCAGCATTAAGAAAATTATTTAGAGGCGATTTGCCCTGCTACAGGATTAAAGCATTCAAAAGTGGTTTGGTTTGGTTTGGTTTGGTTTGGTTTGGTTTGGTTTGGTTTGGTTCGGTTTGTATTGCTGACACTCGACGTGATTCATTCTTATGCAATTATGTTCACAAAATTTGATAAATGATCGGAAAGTTGTGCGGTGCGAACTCATACCGATTTATTTAATTTCGATAATATTTAACATAAATTCCGATATTTATAACTATAAGCTGAATATTAAATTTATATTGTCATTGTCAATTCCGACTGACTGGCCCAAAAAGAAATGTTACTGGTAAATCCAATAGGTAAGTAATAACTAATAACACTATGAAATTATGGACATAATTTTCTTCTAAAGTCAATACATTTAGAGTTATATGTAAATTTATATTTTGACAACCAAGTCAAGGTATCTTCTTTATCGGCTAATTTTGTTTTTGTACTCCAGGTTCAAGTTGGGACACTGCCCAGCAAAAAATGTCATAAAATTTCACATAAATACGCACACCAGCCGCTTAAAGGTTCGTTCAGAATAGGAAAAGTATAACGCAAGAAGTTCATACCTCATGGTTGAGGTGTACAAGCACAAATTTTCGTATGATTCACAATGTACGCAAAAAGTATATTTCACGATTGCGAAGATTACGCAGAACCACTCATGACGGCTATTGGTATATAAACGATTTTAATAGGGCGACTTTGTATATTTATTGTAATTTTCTAAAAAACAAATGACAAAACAAACAGCTGCTTTGTGGTTGACGTAGACAATAAAGTACAAACATAACACCAGGCAGTGCGCAAGCCCCAATTTCCACGCATCTCATTGGCTACGCACTGCGTGTCGCTTGAAAATGTTCGAAGTTCCGAACCTTTGCGTCAAGATTGTTCCTTTTAACTTCTTGGAGTCTCCATTGTGAACGCACGCGTCTAAACCCAAAATTCTTATTACAATTCTGCGTAAAACTTCTCGAGCGATACTTTTCCTATTCTGAACGGCCCTTAACTCCAAAAAACCACTTTTAGGACTCTGGAGCGATATATCAAAATCTCAACCAGTCAGAAGTTGAACGAGACCATAACTATTCTTACAATACCTTCGGTATAGTCGGATAGTAAAAATACGGTGCGGGACACCGCACAACTTTCCGATACCATATAGCTACACTATGTATCGGTATAGTGTGTTAATACGTCATCATAGCACATTAGATTCTAGCCGTTCATTGTTTTGAGTTTGTTGCAAATTTTAAAATTTAGGGATTAATATCTCCCAAACTATGCTTCCTAAGAAAAAATCTTATAGGAACTAAAATGTAGATAATTTTAGACGCCACCTGAATATATTCTTTGTTTCTGCCTAGATGCAATAATTAGCCTGTCATGTGCAAATTTATATTCAGGTGGCGTCTAAAATTATCTTCAGTTTAGTCCCTACCAGATTTTTTCTTAGGAAGCATAGTTTGGGAGATATTAATTCCTAAAATTTAAAATTTGTCACAAACTCAAAACCATGAACTGCAAGAATCTAATGTGCTATGATGAACTATTAAGACACTATACCGATACATGGTGTAGCTATATGGTATCGGAAAGTTGTGCGGTGTCCCGCACCGTATTTTTACTTTCC
>JARJEB010024460.1:0-10281 GCA_030264535.1 Liometoxenus newtonarum
CTGCCGCAAAAATCAATTAATTCGATGCTCAAAAGTACACTGAATATTCACGAAAATGTGAACATTGACAGGTATCCTAACCTGGTTGCATTCTTGAAAAGACAATCGGAAGGTTTTCAAGCAAAAAAAGCCAACACATTTACATTAAAGAGAGTGTAAGGAAATGACAGCTTTTCAAGTTGGGGGGAGCAGTTTAAGTGTGACTTTTCGTGGTGTAATCACTTTCCATACTTTCGCTTTTAAGGCTTTAAATGTCTCAAGATTCAGTCCAACACAAAGACAAAACACAACATCGTTGGACGACTGTTGAAACCGTATTACCGGGAACGCAACGCATTAATGCTAGGGAACAGGGAACACAATGTTTCAGATTGTCAATGCGGGTGTTTACGGATGTTCAAAGTTCTAGGTTTTCTAGGAAGAAGGGTCGACTCGGCTCGGCGATCTCTTTCCCAGTATTCAGTGCAGTTTTAACAATTTTTTTTTGTTCTGCACCAAAAGTACCGCAAACAGTAACGCACATTTTGCGGTACTTTTACTAAAAAAAATACCGCGGTACTGTATTCGGTATTTCTACCACGGTATTATCAATCACTGCCTAGTGCCTTTCTTTACCGACCGATTTTGTTCAGATTTTGTTCTGATATCTATCAACGTACCAAATTTCATCCCGATCCGTCGCTTGGTTTTCCCGGAATCTTGCTCAACACACCCACACCCACAGACACACACACACACACACACACACACACACACACTGGGGCCAACGGATCTCCACGAATCATGGAAAAATAAGACTTTCATTTTTTCCGATTACATTACTTTCCTATACTTATATACTTTCAGTAAATAATCGGAAAGTAAAAACAGGAGTTAGAGGAAGACCACAGAAGAAGTCGGTGGGCTACATCAAACGGCAGGCAGGGAGATGGTGATTCCAACTCGCAGAGGACAGAACGAGAACCCTTTGGAAAAGCATGGAAGATGCTAATCTTCAGCAGTGGACTGAGGAAAGCTGACGAAGAACAATTTGATTAACTTGGAAAAATGTATTTTCGTTGTACAACAAACATCAATCAAATTAAGGATCTTATATACATTCCATGAAAAATGTGTCGATTGGGTAGGTGTACTTATACTTATTCAAATTATGCATTTATATTTTGGGCTACATTAAAAAGTTTTTCCGAAGTTTTCGTACTCTTATTTACCACATGAAGTATCTTCATTTACCTTTTGATTTTGAGGGTAAAATGTTTACGGGACTGTTGGTGAAGTTTATCTGTTTGTGTTTATGCGTCTTCCCACACAAATCTACCGCGGCATGTTTATTAATGTAGGCCAGGGAAAGCATGCAAAACGGACATTTGTAATTAAAATTAGTACCTCGAACGATTCAAATAAGTGAGACCCGAGAGGTGGTTTAAATTCACAAGTTTTCATGATTGATTAATAAACCTACCAATGGTAATATTTTAAGAATTTCATGTGGAACCGAACGGTTTCCGCTTCCTTGACGTCCGAAACCGTGAACTGGTTGTCGCTAATTATGTCTTTAATTCTAACTCTTGAGTTATGAGATAAATTTCTCAATCCCGACCATGAAGTTTGTAGGTACAGTTTTATTTCGACTATTAGATTTGATCACAGATGTGATGTTCATTTTACGTTTTTCTACGATCTAAAATTTAACATCAATTCTACGCAAAAATAAAACATTATATTAATGTGACAAATGCAATATTAATTTCGTGACATCATGTGATGTTATTGCAATATTATAATTTCAATATCAAATAATATTGAAATTATTGTCATGTTAATACAACTTATTAAAACGTGATGTATTTTATGTAACATTGCATAACTGTTGTCGCAATGTTTGCAAACAACATTACAAATGTAATCAATAAGTCACAAGAATTTGACGTCAAATTTGTGACTGTGATGTTCCTTGCGTAGTGGGTATAAATTAATAAGAAAAAACGTTGCTTGTTCAATAGTTTGCTTTATTCCGATATTTTGTCTTAGTTTACATTGTTATAAGAGAAACATGAACATTTATAAAGATTATAAGTGCTTCATAGTTTGCAAACCTAAAGTTAAAACATATGGAATTCAATATTTTAAGAATAAATATTCATCTCTTTATAAAGTAAAACTTTTAATTAACTTTTGGTAGTTTTACTTTTGCAATTTTAATATATTAATAAAATTTATTTATACTGAATGTTCTTCTTCTTTGTCGTCTAAACTCGGTATGTGCATGATGATGGTTGTCAGTATTAATTAAATATAGAGTAATTAAGTTTCCTACATAGTTATATATTCAAGTGTATACTATAGTAACAAAATGTATAGAGGGCAAATTGCCACTACTCAGACAGTATTACAATATTACTGGATGATAAACCAGTGCCCAGCCTTAGCACGCAAGCTTTTTTGCCAAGCTTCCAAGTTCCAAGCATATAAAGCCACCAGTTCCACATTCGCAATTATAACAAATACCGAATGTTGGAATGTTTTAATATAATGAGGCCATTAACAATATAATAATTAAATTCAAATGATTAGTAGATAATTATTATTTAATAATATATTTAGTTTTGCCTGTAATTCTTTATAAATCGCAATATTTGTTACTAAAAAATAAATATTAATGTTTCTTATTTATTTCGAAGTTTAAGCCTTTAAATATTCAAATATTAGAATTATTTCTTGATACATTCAGTATAAGCCATCGGAATGCATATATGGAGAAAAGCATCTGGCTTACTGACAGGGGCGGATTGAGACACCGGCCGATCGGGCTGTTCCCCGAAGGGCCGGTGGTTTGGGGCTCCCTGAGGGTCGCTCTACCGAAATTTTTTGATTTTTTTTTACGAAATAAAGGTATGCTGTTTTTAAATTTCCAAGGACGATTTCTTAGTTCAATCCGCCCCTGCTTGTTCGTAGCGTTTTCGTTCGTGATCGCGTTCGAAACACTCACTGTGCTGTGCCACCCCTCGCGTCGAAAAACGAACGCAAATGTTAAAAGCTTAAGTAGCATTTAGTTGTCTCCCGACTCTTCTTTTTTTTTGTACAATAATGACAAACAACAGAACAGCTATCTCCCCTCATTCCCTTTTTGTGATTCTGAGTAATATTAGTATGTCTGGATGCATGTATGACTTGTTTCTCGTTCTCATTCGCCAAATTCATATTTTTTCTTTCTTTTTTTTACTTTTTGTATATCTAATATATTTGTTGCTATGCCATGCACGTTTACTGGTAATCCGATATGGATGTGCCATATTTTATGTACTTTTTTTAGGACGAAAATATTTCGTACTTACTATTTGAAATGTCATATTTATTTCATCGTGCTCGATGCTGTTGCTGAAATATTTAGAAATAATCCAAATATGTAACCAAAAAAAAACAAATATTTTATTCTTCACCTATTTAGTTATATTGTCATTATTAGCATTTTTTGAGTGATTAATGGTACCTATAACTCACTACCGTGAGTTATGGATTTTCATAACTCACTACCGTGAATTATGGATTTTCAGAAATCACTGCAATTAAATAACATTGATCGCGTATTAAAGTTCAACAAGATTTAAAGAATTTGAAGTGACCGATCCAACTTATCTATATGATCTAAAATCTCGAAAGAACCCGAAGAATTTCGACCATAGCTCGATGTGAATCGCCAGCCATATTGTTTCACTTGTCAGTTAGTACTCGTTCGTTGCTTCATCGAGAAATCACAATTTGTATTTTGTGTTAAAAATAGTGCAAGGTGAAACTATCAATGACTTTCAACCTTTTCATATTATTTTTACGAATTTGTTCGAAAATACTTGCTGGAAAATTTTTTTTGATGAAACCAATTTTTGTTTGATTTTTCAATGATCTGTAGGTATCTATACATTAAAAAAGTTTATTTATATTGATAGTCCGTACATGCTGGAAATTTCTTAGATGGATAGTCGAAACCAAAGTATAAATCATCTCGATTTTCTGTGCTTAGTCCATATATTTCATTCCCATTTGGTCAAGTAGAAGTTGAGCAAAGCTCTCTCAGTTCCTTCCTATATTAATTTTGCTTTTCGTTTTGATTTACGAATCTCCTTTGCTTTTGCTCTTCTTAACTGATGGTAGATAAATACTTACAACCCGATAATCATTCTTACTAAAATATAAAGAAGGAGTTTATTTGCTCGATTCAGATTCCAATTTTCTTGACTTAACTGCCGCACTCCCGCATTCAGTGTTTCAGTCCATCGTCCACGAAGGCACTTTGCCATAATCCATAATGCATCCTGATTCCTGATCCCGTTAAATTGTTATATATAATTTTCATTCCTGTTCATTGCATTTGCTGAGCTCATTTCACGATCTCTCTATTTCTTTTCACCCTTTTCATTGTTTTGATGCCAAAAAGTCGACAAAAGTCTTAGCGCTTCCAGGCCATGACTTTGAACAGGGTGCTTTTGTTCTTGTAAAACTTCCACGTCATGTTTCGATGTTTCCATTATGAAAACGCGGAAACAAGGGCAGCGACCATCCTTTCCAATACTAAAATCCTTCGTCCAGCACTATTTCAAGGATAATCACACAGTTTAATGAAATTTATCTTTTATAGATTTTTCTATAATACCGTCTACTGGATGACTTATTTTGAAAAACTTGTAACACTTTAAGTAGCGAACTCTTGAGGTTATGTGAATCAAAATGGCGAATCACACAAACCGAAATAGCATTATTATTTATTTTTGTATCAAAAATTGGATTGGCCAGTAAAAAGTTTCGCATGTAAATTTCCAAAGGAGCTTTTTTTGGTTGTATTTTGTATAGCTGGTTACAAATAAATAAAACTTTGCTCGTAACATTTTAATTCTACTATAAAACAACAAAACACGCCCATTTTATATGGTTCTAATCCCCATGCGTATATAGCGCAGAATATATTTTTTTTATGCATTTATTGTCTTTTAAAACTCAATAGCTAAAGAACACAATGCGCAAACACTATATTATTTTGTTTAATTGCCATGGGCGAGACAATTTATTGGGTTATTAAAATCCTGTCCGGATGCGAACATATTTTATGTTTTCACACTCACTTGCGCAGACAACATTAAAATAAATTCTAACAATTTGAATTATACTTCAATTTCAAAGGAATTTTTTTCTTTAAAATTTTTTGTTTTTCTTTAAATGAATAAGTTTAGCATAGGCGTTCGCAAGAGATTTTATTAGAGTGTGCACAAACTTAAAATGTAACTGATATTCTATAGATTCAAATTAATTTTTGCCGTCTCTACTGTTGCGCCATCTACAACATCCTAAGAGGGCAAAGTCAGCTGATTAGCCATTGCTTCAAAAATAAAGGGTTAAGAGTTAAATCTTAAAACATTAGGGTGTGCCAGTGCGCAACCGGCACCCTCTGTGCGCACGCCTATGAAATTTAGGATCAAACTGATATACTTATTTATATTTTCTTAGTAATAAAAACATAAGTGACACATGTAGGTATTGATTGTCATCATTTACCTTTCGTTCTGATTTCATAATCCTACATATTCCACTTTCTGTTTACATTTACATTTTCATTGATATATGTATTTAAATGTGTCTTTGATATATAATTCAAATGTTTGACGTTTTCCTATCGGGAAAAATGTATTAGTTATTGATATCCAATCAATTTCCATTCAAGTCATGTTAAGTTAATGCATTCACAAACCACTAGCAAGGTGCCTATACCTAAAGGGATATTCTATGTATAGCAGTGGAGTAGCAGTGGTAATAAAAATGTAATGCAATACCATTTTTAGTATAAGAGTAAACTAAAAAAAAAAATTAAAATAAATTTTTAGTTTTTGTAATAAAATTTTCAGCACCCCCATCAAAAGCTTCCTGGCTACGCCACTGACTAATAATTCTCTCTATGCAACGGTTTTTGTTCGTAATTGCGTTTAATTTGTGAATATTCCATGTGTATTGCCGCAATTACTGATATGAGTGTTGAGTTCTTGCACAATTAATTAGTCCTGACGCCAAATAATTCGGAAAACAATAACTATTAATAAATACAGGTACGGATATCCGATTATTATTGTTTGTAATGTGACAAGTTTGATTAACTATTTTGTTTTCGAATAATTTTTTCCTTTCAATTTTTTCAAAATTTATTTAATAATTTAATGTTTGAAAATACACTGAAAAAACAATGTGTACAATTTTCTAAGAATTGCACGTAAATCTCTTACAATCATTGGCGTATTCAAGGGGGGGTAGATATGGGGGTTACAAAATATATTTTCTTTAAAAATAAACAACAAATTTGGAATTTAATCGGACCGAAGTATAAGTGAGTTACAAAAACTTTTGGCGCACGCACCTTTCCGATTTAACTTTTATGCGCGCCTTTAATGTTACGCTTTTATTTATTTTCCTTCTTTTATATGTATTTCTTCTTTTATGGAATCCATGATTGCTTACATATGGCGAATGAAGTTGAAGACCAAAGAACGTTTTGATTTTATATCAGCAGCAGCTCTTCATTTTTTTACATAGCAATTTATTCGTTCAGCTATGTATTTTATTGATGTTCGGATTGCTCGAATTGTTTCAGTCCGGGTTCGGTGAAAATATTTTCATAGCTTATCTTCTATGCTTTTCTTTACGATCCTTTGTATGTCATTTTAACAATATTTCTCTATTTATAGAAAGAAGGCACTCTGATATTTTTAGTTCGCAGGTTTTCAGAGTAAGCGTAAAAGGAAAAAGTTTTTCGGACAATTTAATGCGGATATTAAATTATAGGTATAAATAACGTGGTATAAAACGTAAAATCAAAAATAAATGTTAGGTTACTGGAAAACAGAATTACGTATGATAAAAAAATTGACATACCTTTATTTTGCATTTCTGCTTGATTTACTTTTTGAATTTTTAGAATGTCTCAATCTTACGAATGTAAGAAAACAAATCAACAGGAATAATAAAGTGAGGACAACCCATGGAACAAGTGAGCTTATCTGGTTGCATGCATCCAGGCGGTTGTGAACTTCTTGGCCAACTTCAGTCTGTTCAATTTACTTTTCCAATTTCATTTCGTCACACAGTATAAGAAAACAATCCTTGAACATAAGTAATGAATGTTCCTAAGGAATGTTCGTAAATACGTATTTGTCAATTTTCCGTAGTGGTCGTAGAAAAAGTTCATTTTCCTTATTATATAACAAACAAACTTATAATAATTAAAGTAATATAAAAGAGATACTTACTATGATACTGCAGGGCGCAGGACCTAATACTGCTAAATTACTAGGTATCACCAGCAGGAGTGGAGCTCTTCTACTTATAATATAGAAAATAAAATTATTACTTACCGGAAATGTGAAGAGAGTGATAATGCTAGAAATATAGATGGTCGAAAGAAAGCTATACGCCTGATCCTTCGATCCTTGTATTGTAAAAGATCGTAAAAGAGCACTTTATCATTAAAGCACGGTTATAAATCTGCGAATAAACGAGCTGTTCGAAATGAGAAATCTTGCTAAATTTTGTGGTATAAGTTACAACAGATGCGGTAACATACCGTGTGTTTATTTTACCGTCGAACATAGCATTTCCTATGTTCGGAGCTAGCTAGCTAGCTAAACTAGTCAAACTCATGGTAGTTGGGGATTTGTATTGCTAAATCCACACCAATGGACTGGGAGGGAATGGGGATGGGGGACAGACGACACACACCACGATGACAAGTCAGTGTATCAGTGTGACAGTTTTTTTGATGACTATGCTACATGCTATGTTCGATGGTAAAATAAACGCTCTGTATATTTTAAGGCCTTGGTGAATCCAAATATAATACAAATAAAAATAAGTACTTCAAGGCCTTGTAGAAAAAAAATTCAGAATCTGAAATGTTCTTGTAGAAAAATTAGGCTATTGGAAGGACGCATTCAACAAGAGAAATCAAATATGTCGACACGAATTTTTTACTTCGTTGGATCAAGCAAACACAGACTTCTAAAGTTTTTCCAAAAGGGATAACATCCTAAATCTCACATCCAAGTTTTTATCAGTGATTTTGTGACCTGACCTTGAAAACCTTATTTTCTTTCCTTTTCAAACTACTTATACATACTTTAGGATTGGCTTTATACAGTTTATTTATTTATCATGTGGCCATAGAGACTTTAGGTCATGTTAATGCGCAATAGTTTGCAAAGAAAATTGAAAATATCATGGTAGGCAGAATGGGTTGCATACATAAGCGGAATCATTTACTCAGATCAATAAAATATTGATGTTAATGTGGTTGCCTGCGATAAAATTTCAAATGTTTTCACTTTTTTAAATTTTTTTCTTAAGCAATCGGACCATGGTCGTGGTCGGTATTAAAAATTATGATAACGGGTTAAAAATGGTCCTAACTATTGCGCAGGGGACCCATTTACATCACCTAAAGTTTTTAACATGTAAATCTCCATGGGCACTCGATAAATGAATATTCTGAATGTTTTTCGTTATCCTTTTTTTTCTGTTTTCTATTTAAACTTTTATTTTTGCTGCCACAAATTTTCTCAACAAGAATCATTATAAACCATTATAAACTCCAAATTTTCTACAAAAATTATTCCCAAAACATTTAAAGGAATATAGGGAGAGGGCGAAGGACAAAGAATGTTCAATGTAAATAATGTGTGTATTATCGATTTTATCTTACTTTTATTTTCATTTTATCTTTTCCGATTTACATTTATATATTTTTTGGTTTCTCCAGTTCATCCTTACATTCCTTATTCGTTAATAGGCAATCCTGTAATTATAATGCAATTTTAGTTTGCTATCCCATAAAATATAAATTGGTCCTTAATGTTTCACTTAACTTAAACCAACTAACAATGCTCTGCTTCGTAAACACAATGCTCACAGAAAACACAATAGTATGTTAAGTAATAAGTGCATTAAGCCACTATATTATAAAACCGAGTCCAAGTTTGGAAAACGAGCCGTAGGCGATTTCTTATACTATTTTATCTATTTTGCGCTAATTTCACTGTAAATAAAATAAAAATGGACAAAGCAAATAAAAATACATTTCTAAAGTATATGGTAGGCAACCCAAATTGCGTTGCTCAAAATGGGCGACGTTTGAACGTGACAGTAGCAGTGTTTAAAAATAAGGATTAACGAGAAATCAGTGAATTTAATAACATTTATAATGGAGAATGATTTAAGTTCCACTCCTCCCGATATTCGTAAAGCGGCAGCAAACAGTATAAATAAAATATTACCAGAAAAATCAAGAAAGGCAACATAATGCTTACACACACCACAAAATAAGATTAAATAATTAATTTAATTAATCTAAAGCAAAATGTTATAATAATAATACAAGAACATCCAACAAAACAAATATTATCTTATGTGTCTGAAATCTTGATTAGGTCAGGATTAGTTCAGGCGTCGAGAACAGACATTCCAAAAACTCAACTTTCCTAAACATAAACAAAAACATAACGCAGGGATGTTTTATATAAATGAATCCGTCATTTCCATTTGTATTTACATGTAGTATTTGTTTATGTCAGCTAAAGTTTAATTAATTCAAACAAACATTTTCGTGACTTCAGATTAATGGTTTAGAATTTTTTTAAATCTTTTTAATTTGTTGTGTCAGTTATCTTGTTTTTCTGTAATTAGTTATAAACAAAATTTTGAAGTTCAATATCTCCTGATCTAATCATTTTGTTTAGAGTTTAGACTCGAAAGTAAATATAAGTAATCTCGATAAGTAATCGCAAAACAGACGAGAAAGGACTGAAAATAATTTAAAAAGCTTTATAAACTTTATTAAATTTTTATGAAAAGCAAACAAAGGATTATCAGTTCATCAAAAACCCAGTTGATAAAAGACCAAAAAAAAAATTCTATATCGGTATAGATATTTATTTTCTTGTTGCATTCTTTCTGCTTGTGCTCGTTCTCGATATTCTTCTAAGAATCATTTCTTTTTTGTTCGTCGATTTTATTGATTTTGGTTGTCTTTCACGCTCATTCACTTGTCAACCAAATATTGATTGAATTTACTTGTCAACGGCAACTTGCCAATAGGGAACAAAATACTTTTACCAAAAGACGAAATACAAAGGGCCTACTGAATGTTGCAAGAAATTTATATTTATAGGAGCTGAAACCAAATAAATGGCTGATTTGTCCTCAGCCCATATCTTTATCTCAGTTTCTCTGATGCATTTTGTCTCACTTGCAAAT
>JARJEB010024461.1:0-12178 GCA_030264535.1 Liometoxenus newtonarum
TGGGGCAGATAAATTGAATGTTATTACTTGATATATATAGCTTCTGTATAGAGAGGAAGTTGCATTCGGAAGCGCACGGGGACACTCGTAAGGTGCGCAAGTTTAGTTGTGACATCGCAATGGTGATATGAAAATATATTTCTTAACTAACTTTCCAGAAGTGTGAACTTGTTACGGAACGTATTAGCACTTAATTCAAAAATACAACACCGCGTATCTTCGCACGACCAATACTGGAAACAACTTCGCAAAGCCACACTCAAGTATACGAAAAGCATTAAAGAAAAGTTATTTCCAATCTGCATAATCCCTATCTTACGTATAGATCTATAAAGTGTACCTACTTCAAGGGATCTTTCTTGGAGAACGACTATTCTGCACGGCGTACACTGCGTTGCCGAAACCTTCAGAATTCGTAAATTTACAAGTAAAATCAAGTACGGACTGCGTACTTAGCGTGGATCTACTTTTAAACTGTGTTTACTTAACATTAGACACTTTTGCTTTCACATTTTCTGTATTCGCATATTGGCAAACCCAAAGGGCTAACCATAAAAAAATATAATTATAAGTTTAATATAAACAATTAGATTCCATGATATCTTGTTGACAATTTTGAATGCGGAATTTACAAGTATAAAACAAGAAATAAATTCAAAATAAATACAAAAGACGAAAAGTGAAAATATTCACATTTATGCCAGTCAAACTTATGCGTTAGCAGCCGAAGTGATATGCAACAGATTGAATAGAATAATAATTAAGTTCTTCCTATGTATATAAACATTAATAATACTTATAGTAATAATTTCTTTACTTTAAAACGGATGTCAAGGTAGTTGAAATATTTCACATAAATGATCAACTTTTTTGAATTATGAGCTGTTGTTTGTTGTTTTCTTGTAATTTAATTAATATATTTTGAAAATACCGTAATAACTTTTCACGAAAGTCGAATGTGTAGTTTGGAACAAACGTTGTGTTTGGCCACGACCAGCTCAGTGACCGTTTTTAAGTTATGCTAAATTATGATAATGAAATGTATCCGAGATGAATCTCCGGGCGGTTTTTACTCGTGTTTCCTTCCGGTCTGTAATTATTGCCGCGTCGAATTATCTCATTATCTGTCCGTATTAATGAGCGTTGCAATACCATGTGACTACCACAACGTTACGAGACCACAATACGATACGATATTACTATTATTATTTCACATCTAGATTAGAATCAGTAAAAAATGCCCGAGCGTATCCTACAGTCAAAGCCCTTGCACCATTCGTTTTCATTTCTTTTATAATAATGTGTCTCCCTAATAGGTATAGAGTTGTGCAACTATATACAAGTACATAGTGTTCATTCAGTTCATTCCAGTTGTAATAATAATTACTTGTGTGCACTGGCAACTGTGTAGCAACCAAAGAAATTGGATGAGCTTTTAGGCTATTTCGTTAGTTTTCGTTTCTTTTCCAGCCTTCGTGTTTGCTCTACCTTTACCTCTACGCCCTTCTCAGGATCTCAGGGCAGTTTACGTTAAGCCCTATAAAACGAAAAGTCTGTCAAACTTTGCAAAGGTAAATATAGAAACAAAGACTAATAGCATATTCATCGGGAAAAAAGGGGTCTAAACCGCCGGAATAACTTTGCTCCTCTTCGAACGCATTTTATTCGTTCAGACAAGGCGGATATGGAAAAGAAGAGGGTCGAACCCGGAGCAGGAGGTCCTTTCGCTGCTCTTTACTTACCATCCCGTTAGCTGTTCAGCAGGAGCAGACTCCCGCATTTTATCCAATAACTGTGGCAACAAATATTTGACTTTTAAGATTCTGCGTGAATTCAATTTCTAGTTTAAAATCTGTAAACCTCAGCCTTTGGTCACATCACAATATCACATTTTATGATTTTTCAAAATTGAAAATTTATTAGGTATACAGGGAAAAAAATGTGTAAAATTACATAAAAAATCACTGGTAATTTGTTGCAGAAAAAGTGTCAATAAATCATAAAATAATAAAATCCCGAGTTGGGGTATAGCCAATGTAAAATAGTGGGCTCCTGAAAAAGTCCAAGTCGGTCCCAACAATATTAATTATAATTTTAAATGTTGCAGTAATTAAGATCGAAATATAAAATAATGGTATGCAAGGGCACATACCTACTTATCTTAATTTTCTATTAAAAAATACCGATTTAAATATTAATAGGAACAAGACGAGATAGAAAATTAGTTGAACAGGGACCGACTAGGGTTGTAGCCAACAGGCCATGGACCGAGCTTAAAAGATGAATGTGATCGAACCGGGAAAACGTGTGGGTAAATGCCATAAAATAGCCGGGCAAAAAATTATATCTCTCTTTACATTCTAAATTTTTACACAGAAATGGTAATTTACATTGTAAACTTATAAAATAAATGCAAATTCACACAGTAAAATTAGAAATGGATTGTACTTTTACATTACCTTAAGTATTGCATAATTGTATATTATTCAATGAGCGCATATGCATGCTATTATACGCGAGGGCGAAGGTTACGTAGCTAGGCGAAGCCTAGCAAACATATAATAGCGCATAGCGGGCGATTAATTCGCTCGGCTCGCTACGCTACGCCTCGCTACGTAACCCTCGCCCTCGCGTATAATAGCCTCTATATCCGCTCATTGAATAATATACTATTATTCAAGTTATTCTTAAAACATCGACAATTTGTTTGTAAAATGTTGCCAATCTCGTAAATGTGTATACATATATGTATATGTGCAAACGCTTATTTAGCATAATCTAAGAGAACATTCTTCATCTCGAGATGAACAATGTGTCCAACGAATGAACCGAGAACATAAAACATGCGCTCGCAATAGTGGCGTGTTGGTGCGGTGGCTGCAGAAACGAAACGGGGCCCGCACCCGTTTCGTTCCATAGCTTTTTCGCTTACACATGAAACAAAAATAAAACTTCCCTCGCGGGACTTCTTTAGGCAAATTTATGACTGATGGACCGGAACATCAATCTTCTTCACGCTGTACGAAAAATATTTTTTTTATCTTGAACAAAAAATAAATAAACAGCAAAAAATGCCTAAGCTATTATACAGCAAAAGAAGCAAGAAATGCGAAAAATTTTGATAATTGTCTGATTTATCCGTTGTCGTTGTAAAAGAAAAATTGTTTTGTAGCCGTCAGATAGCGGCAATTGAAAAATAGGGTCGATGATGGGGTCGCGGATACATAAAATTTAGTGTCGGTCGCGGTTTGTGGTTTTATACCGTAACCGTAACCCAAGCTAATATCTAGGCTTGTATCTGCGCGATTGACACAAGTGCAGTCCACCTTATGTCGTTTTGATACTCGGAATGGTTGGAGGGTATACGAACCAAGACGGTGACGACGAGGACCTTATAGACTCGTGGACATGTGGCGGTTTGTTGGACTCGGTACCGGAACTGGCATATTCCGGTCCGCCGATAGAGGCATCTGTCCTCTCCATGAATATTTATAAGAAATCGCTCTGCATTCGACTTCGACGACGACATTAATACTAGCAGAATGCTCAGTTGCTTGAACGAATAACTAACTGTGACTGTGACGCCGTGTGTGCAAACCAACTTAGTGTAATATTATACTTCGAATGATTTGCATGTTATCACAGAACGAAATCGTGCGTAAGTATTGGTAGCGTGTTGTGCTGAATTTATACCTAGCTATATGTATAAATATATAACCAAACCCAATACAACCTTCCTTTGACCAATTTAAGTGTTTGCTCTTGAATTATAGTTCAATTTGAAACGTGCGACGACAAGTTTTGAACAAAAAAATTACCACTTCCCCGATAAGTAGATATATAAATTTATTAAGTCCATTACTTTACCAACCTATATTATCATAAAAGTATAAAAGAATTTAGACTAAATACCAGTTATCAGGTTTTGGAAAAGATATGCTAAAACCACAAATAATTTTTTTGTTTGAAGTAACTAAGAAACTTCAGCCACAGAAAAGTGAAAATCTACTCATAAGCGATAGAAACTCTAGCCACTGTGAATGAATGGAGAATGCTTAAAAGTCGTACAAGCTACCTAATAGTAGTTTACCTAACAAGTCTGGAAACTATGTTTACCAATCGCTTTGTTATAGGTACACTGTTTTTCCTTCGGCCACATTTTTCCATTGGAATAGTAATAAAATGTTTATAAAACGATTTTGACACAAACTGCCACTGACACTTGTCATGGCATATTCTAAATATTGTATGCGGAAAAGTGACAAGTTTGTCACTTTCCCGCACAATTTCTTGTTTGTTGCCACACTTATGACATTTCAGCATTACGTTCGACTTTTGACTTTTGCTTGATAGAATTTGGATCGGCTGCGAGCAATCGTCAACTTTGTAGCTAACTAACCTATAAGGGAAGTGTGCCATTTCATAATGGCGATAGGAAAACTATTATTCAGTTCTGATTTTGTATTATAATGAATGATTATCTACATATATGCGGCATTGTGTCAAAATTCAATTTATAAACATTTTATTATTTTTCCGATGAGAAAATCCTGTAAATTTATGCATAATTTGATGGGAAAACATTCGATTCCACACTCGCCCGGTGTGAGAAATGGAATATTTTCCAACCTAATTATCTAAACCTAACGGAATATTAAAATTTTAAATATTTTTAAGTATGTAAGTACTTACCTACTTTTAGGTACCTAATATTTAATTTATTTTCTCAATTTGAAAAATTATTAAAACCAAATACTTTTCTCACATAAATGGACTAGATTTTTTTGCATTAATAATTTTAATTAAATATATGGACATTTCTGTCAATATACACGCATATATTTGTATAAATGCTTACAGTTTACTGAATGCAAAGTACTTTATAATTGTATCATTAACTAAAGTAAGGTATCGATAAAAATTAGTGCAGAATTCCTGCATTTATAGTTATGTTAAACAGTTCACTTGCATACAGTTGCATACCTATAATAAAAACCAAGCATAGGTTATGTAAAAGTAAACTGACTAGGTACCTTCCTTGTTTCCTTGTTTTAAGAAAGATGTTTCAATTATCAATTAGCATCTTTATCACGTCCGTTAATAACGCGACCTTGTCCAATTTAAATAACAAATTAAATGCGCATTCATATATTTATAAATTTATATATTCATCGCATCGAAAAAAAATTGCTATACTTGCTAACTTCTCCAGAATACAGTTCTCGAGTTAGTATAGGTATACCTAAATAATGCTTGCTCCTGCATGTGCATTATTAGTAGTTTGTACGACATTTCGTTAGAACGTTACCATCTTGCCGTAACGACGTGTTTATTATCATCTTGCATTTGCTGGGAACGGTTGCACGCCGTCCGTCCACCGATGTGTACGATGCGGGTGCGGTGCGCTCCGACGCGCTCCGTCAACCGTCCCCACTGCACTCGATCAACTTGCGAGGGGAATACGTCGCGAAGTGGGGCAATGGGCAAGTTCGACCAGCAGGAACGCAGCGCAATATGAATAGTGGGGAGCAGCAGCAGGAGGAGGCGGCCCATAAAAGTACGAAGGGAAACGAAGAATATCTCGAACTCTGACGAACGAGTAGGAAACAAAATGGTCGTCTACGTGTTCTGGCGCATTGCGCAAGAGGGCGCTCAAGTTATCATCTACAAGCTGAATAGATTATAATGTGGAAAATCGGAAAAGCACGCTGAAAGACTGAAAATTGGAATATTAACAAAATTTAAAAAGAGACTAAATTTCAGCGCCGATCCATTGATTATTTTTTAAGTAAATGAGTAAGTAGGTACTTACTATTAGCAGATTTGTGTAGTTTTCTTTTTCTTATTTAAGTAATATGTTTGGTATTTTAACTATTTATTTCGAATAGGTAGTGTAGATATAAACGAAAAGCACAAATGGTGTAAAATGTGTGCTCTGCAAGTTTTTACAACCGCTTTATGGGACTAGTAGTAAAACAAAGCTGCGTTTTCGGCATCGATTGTACGCTCTCGGCTCAGCTGAGCTATGCAAATGAGACCGGCTGGCAGTCAGCAGGAATCTTGTGTGTATGCGTTTACTGATGTCTAGCACTACAAAACTGTGCTGGTGCTCTGGATTTTATGCATCGCCAATACCCTCCTCGGTGCTGTTTTCCATATCAAAACTTATTCGAGTCGAGAATCGCTTCTTCTTTATTCCCCACTAAAAATCAATTTTCGTGTGCTGCTGCACATTCGTATTTCAGTATTTCAAAATACTTTACAAGCAGCATAATGATTACTGAAAATTTTATTTGTTCATATTAAGTAAAGAATTTGTGAAATATTCTTATAATCCAATTTATTATAACCACCAGCAAAATATTGAATAGTTTTTTTTTAAATACTATAGATGGCATAAAAAATTGTATAGAGCAGATTGAATGAAATGTACCTATAGATAGAACTATCTGAATGAATGAGAATATCTTCACACATCCGATAAAGTGTAATACATAAAACCCTAAATCTACAGTACGGTGTTGCGTCACGCTTTTATTGTTATTCAAATTTATAATTCAATTTGAGGGTAATAAATTTGCATAGTGCTGAAGGGTCCAGTGATGTTGGTTAGTATAAGTTCTCTCGTTCTCTCTTCACTTATACAATACATACAATCATGTGTTTGTATTGACTGTTTGCATTCGCGAATAAGTGGATCTTGTAAATTCGTAAAATATTATCTTTTGTAGATATATCTAAGTAGGTATATGAGAAACTAAATCAAGGAATTGCAAATAAACTACGTATATATGATACATAGGTATAGGTACATAATTGACTATAATGTGCATACTATAACTCTGGTAAATCCCCAAATTAGATGACAAATTTCTGTAAGTCATGGAATACTAGGTACCTACTTATCGTATTTGATGAGTTAGTTTGTGATTCTCCGTAAATATTTCGATTGCTTGAAAAGAGTTGACATAACTAAACCTATTTGAGAGGGTCAGAAATTCCTTCACATACCTCTCCCATCACAATTGTGCTGACAATTAGTACATAAAAATTCCGTCGTACTTTATGATGACGCTGCTTTGCCTACATGAACAAAACTATTTGTTAATCTAAATCAGACTAAACATAGGCAAATATTACTTATTGAAGTTATTAAAATATACCTTAATAACTATTGTTTGTTTATATTCTTTAAATTGAATATTGCTTATCAGTTATCACACAATTAAGTGATACTGTGCCCAAATAAAAATGGAACATCATGCTTGTGAAATAGATGAGTCTGTGTCTGGCTGTATTTAGTCGGTAGCTGAAGGTTTTTCAGTGACATAGCTTGGGCAGCTAACAACAGCATATCGACACTCCCGACGGAGGTGTCGTTACCATAGTCACGACGCCTGCGTCGCGCTAGTCACGTGCGCCTCTCGTTAGCGTCGATTTTTGATGTACGCCATCTTATACGTGCGGCTCGCAGTCAGACGCCCAAAGTCACGAGAACTTTTTACAGCATCGCACCACTCAAAATATATCGGGATGAGAGTGCATTGAAAGAAGACGAAACGAATCAGGGAACGACGAGTAGGCATATGTACTGGATCCATATTATAAGAAATACGAAAAGAAAACAAGAAAAGATTGAAATTGGCGGTTGGTGGAAAACTTCTATCGCTTTAGAATCTAGATAGAATGAAATAGAGCACTGAACAGCAGCAAGAATGAACAAACTGCGTTTCCTGTCGGTCGTTGAGTTGAGTTTTCATCTTTTTCTTATTTGGTTCCTGCTTCGTGTAGCTGTAGAATACAGTGGGACGTTTAATGGACGCCTGGACCAATTTTCCCTCATATTGTGCAAAATGCGGCCGTAAAAATTTTAGTGCAAGCATCGCATCGCGCGTAGTCGATGTGGGACCGATAAAATCCATTTTTATATATACTAGACATATACAAACGTAAAAATGCACTTTTTACTAGATCTAGATTCAATCCTCGATGGCGATAAGCACGACATGAATGTCGGAACGTCCTGACAAACCTATACCGGGTGTTCTGAAATTGGCGGACAATCGCCAGGTAACATTGTAGATCGGATCAAAAGAAAAGTACAAAAAAGTCCGGAAGGTCCTGGTTTGTCCTCACGATTTCCTTAAAGTTTGAGTTTTGGTATCATAAAATCGGCATAAAGTCGTTTTTTCTTTTTATATTTAATTACTTTTAGTTTACCGAAGAAAGTTATAACGTTGATTTCCTTTTTTTATTTTTGAAATCAGAAAAAAACTGGATTTTCTTTTGTAAAACAATTCCTTTTTTTCTACAAAGTACGTTTGGCATCATTACATATTTTTAGTAGCTTGATTAAATCATCTGTCAGATTTGTTTGAAGTATGTAGGTACGTTATGGTGGCAAATTCAAAAACATTGGAGGAACGTTGTCAGATCTACATAATCCGGGCAGTTTTGTATTAATATTTTCGTTTTCTTTTGACACGATCTACAATGTTACCTGGCGATTGTCCGCCAATTTCAGAACACCCTGTATATATTAAACCGACCGCTTTTACTCTTTTACTGCTGACTTTATTACTTTGCCAATCGTCTTTACTATCACTGTTATTACTTACTACCTCTATAGATATAGATCAGTCTCATATTTTGGGAATTTTGAACCACAAGTATTGTGATGATGTCTTTGTGTTTTCCCAGTCCCAGTTAGAATGAGAAGCAATTAACACAGGCAAGGGATACATTATTACATATAGCAAGAACCAAGCAATCAAGTCTAAGTTATCAGACTTTAGGGCTGCCATTTGCATGTGATATACGAAGTTTAGATGGCTGGGTGGGTGTAACTCTACTTGAGTAACTCGAACTCGTACCTAATGCTACCACATTGGTACTGGTAGTGCGTATTTTGGAAGGGTAGTAACTGGGGGAAAGCGCCGTGTTGCCGGCTTTGCACATTTCATTCCCATTACGTACAAATGAACGAATTTTATTGTACAAACTATGCATATATAAATATAGGTATAGTAAGTATATTCTTCTAGAAGTCTAAATAAACTTTTGTTATAGTTGAATCAAAAAAAAAGTACCAATACAATGAAGAAATGCAGAAAATAGAATGAAAGATTTTTATCTCTATGTTACAAATGCAGCGACTCTTACTGCGCAGCTGATAAAATGGTAAATTATAAATTCAATAAGCCTTGAACCTCAAAATGC
The DNA here is from genome assembly GCA_030264535.1 of Liometoxenus newtonarum. Taxonomy (NCBI): domain Eukaryota; kingdom Metazoa; phylum Arthropoda; class Insecta; order Coleoptera; family Staphylinidae; genus Liometoxenus; species Liometoxenus newtonarum. The sequence continues at coordinate 9,220 of JARJEB010024461.1, forward strand.
CGGTGCGTAAAGTAAAACATGAAATTTTCAGTCCGTGTGTGTAATATGAATAGTAAGTCAGTAGGATATGTAAGTAAGTACCTAAGTATAGAGAGACATTAGATGAAGAGAAAGTGAGTCCAGGTTAGGCGAGGTTAGGTCCACCAGAAGGTCCTCATGTAAAATGCATAAGATGGCGGCTGGGGCAGTACGCTGCCTGCATGAAAATCATAGCTAAACAAAACGACACTGCTTCGTTTCATTGTGGAGCTTTCAGGCTTTCGTTGCTCAATTCACAATGGTACAACATATACCTACCTACATAAGAGACAAGACGATTCAGAAACGCAACTTCAACAATTCATAAAAACTAACATACAAAGAAAAACGTGTTTCCATTGTTTCTCGTGTTGTGTCCAGGACTGGATTTAGTATTAATGCCGCCCTAGGCCCCTCACCCGACGATAGACACATTATTCAATTCATAATTTGTTTCTCCTTGCCTTAGCTAGCCCAAAATCCGGCACTGGTTGTGTCTGTGTCCATACCACCTTACAGAACATTCTCAGAAAAAACGCAAATCTTAAATCCGGTTATTACAAAAAATAAAATATACTTAAGTAGATAGGAAAAAAAATATACTGGAATCTTGAAATCAATGAACTGTTGCGGGGTTAATTTTATACTTAAAGTTAAATTACTAAAGGCTCGCTAATTATTTTATAAATGTCATATCAAAACTAATTGCCTATTTGAAGAGCAATAAAAATAGCAATTAAGATTGTATATAGAAATGAAATCCATATGAATGCGCTTTTGAGTCCGTCTCCGTATTTAAGAGAATAGATAAACTAACATTTATGTAGGTAGGTATTTACAATTATGGGTTGCCTAAGTGTGTGTATGTGTAGGGAATATTTGTTGTACGTTATTGATTCTGTTCATGTTACCGACGACGACTACGATCATCAACATCGCTATCATATAATGATCGCATCGCTGATGATTTCATTCTGTTGGTGATGCTTTTGGTTTCGTCACACGATATATACCTACGTACGTTCAGAAATGTGCACACATTTAGATAGATAGGTACACAGTGTGTTTACAAACAGGACTCAGTCAGCTGTAAGCGCCGCGCTCTGAATTAATGCTGCATACATTTAAATACATTTGCTGCGGTCGCGGCACAGCTTCGAAGCGTTCGGCAAACCGCCGTGCTGATGCTGAAACGCGAACACTACCAGTGCTAGCTAGTGAGTGCTTTTCGGTGCGACCGTAAGTAACATGAAAGCACAGCATATTGTCGCTTTGCTTGCTAGAACTTATTCCATCTGTGAATCTAAATGTTTTCTATCAATGTATCTCAAATACCCTTACACCTATGTTGCGCCCCTGTATTTTTATGCAATATCTATATATCTAAAAGATCAAACAATCTTTTAATTCGAAATATCAGTATAATACCTATATATATGCGCGTTTGTGAGCTTTCCAAAGTAAGTGTGCGTTCGTTAAGTGCGTAATGCACGTATCAAAGGATACGTGTCAAATGTTATTATCGCCGTTACATTACTAACAGTCAGTGAACACCAGTCGTTATCTAGGTCTATGTAGGTATACATTTCGGAAAGCCGTACATTTGAAATAAGTTAGGTAAAGTGCGGTATGCCGCTTTTGACGATGATGATGATGCCTACTGATGACGGTGATGTGATGAAAGTGGGAATGCGGAATGAGCGAGTGATACGGAACGAAGCTTTCAATTGAGGTGGAAAGCTTGAGGGGTCATGTTTATTACAGGAATCCAACTAATACGATTACCTATATTTTAAAATGTATATATGAACATCACACGTGCCAAAGCACCAAAGTTATGCGTTAACAGAATAGATATTTAAAATTGGTTGTTTAATTCTTTTAAGTTGGAAATTTCAACTTACCTGAATGGTGGCGCCGCGACGCGCATACTTTTGATACTATCTGCCCTATTGAATTTGCTCTACATTTTATTCAATGACCTTATAGCATATACATATATTAGCGATGTTTGAATTATAATGAAATAAGATTGAACAACCTATAAGTACTACCTATATACCGTGCGTTTATTTTACCGTCGCTATGTTCGCAGCTATAATAAACGAGTCAAAGCTATGTTCGACGGTAAAATAAACGCACGGTATATATTTGAGCTTAATGAGTTTTCTATACTTATCCATTGTTATATGCCGGCTACAATATGATTTATCGAAAATATTCATGTTAACTCATTGGCTTTTCGGATGGTGGCAGAACACACATGCTGAATAAACTATTTACTATAGCTACATATAAACATGCTAAAATGTATTATATGCCATTGAACAAAACTCCACAAGTCTAAACAGATATCAAGCGGGTGTTTTAGTGTTTTGCTTGTTTTGTGTTTGTGTGAGGATGTAAAAGGACATTTATTACGATGCAACACACAGCGGCTTTCAGTTGAAATAGCCCGCCACGTTTGATGCAATTGCACGACCGACAAGTGCCAAGAGATGCCTATTGCGAATACCTATATATATAGTAAATGAGTTTAAGGGCGTTTTTATAGTTGTTGTTGGCTGTCGCTCTTATTCTGTGTACGTACTGCGAGTTTCGAGTATTGTTTGTAGTGCTCCGTCCGTCGTATCGTACTGATGTTTTTGTTGTAAACGATCTTTTTGTTGTGTTGTCTGCGCTTGCAACGAATGTACGTGTTCGTGTTGGACGTTTATGCTAGAGTATGGTGTATTTAGACAAAACTTGATTCCTAGCGGGCTATATAACATATCGATTACTTTCCCTGAGTCGGGAGGGCTGCCGCCCCCGCGCGCTCCTGGCATGGCGTCGCATGCAAATCAGCATGGCGGCGGCGCCGCGTCGGGTCCACGTTACGCGGCCCGCATTACAAGAAGCGAAACTCTAGCAGGTTTACGTTATACTGCCGTTATAATATATA
>JARJEB010024465.1:0-11122 GCA_030264535.1 Liometoxenus newtonarum
AATTTATGTTTTGACATTCAAGTAAAGTGCCCTTCTTTACCGGCCGATTTTATTTATTTTTATACAGATACCAAATCTCCACGAATCATGGAAAAATAAGAGTTTAATTTTTTCATGACTACCTTACTTTCTTCTCCTACATACCTTCGGTATGTGGGCAGAAAGTAAAAACCTGGATCAGCAGTCATATAGTTCTCTGAATGTTTTATGACTCTATATCCAATGCCCAAAAAATTGTTGCAGGAAAATATTGATGAGAATTGAAAACTCTATACATATAAAAAATGTTATAAACCTCTTTTTGGCTACCTCTACTGAAACTATGATTTTCGCATCGATTTATCGGGAAGAAAAACACTTTTGAATCCCTAGGGAGGAAAATAGAATAAATGTTATTTATTGTGTGTTGCTTTAGCAGGAAGAAAGATGAACTGATTTTTAAATCAGTTCATCTTTCTTCCTAGCATCATGCATTCATACAAATTGTCAAAGTCTGGCCATATAAGAGTTTAAGTTTATATTTATTTACTACTTGTGGCATTTTCTTCAGCAACGCTTCAACCGTTTCTTACGTTTTTCTGATAATGTACATAAAATATTAATTCAGAAGAGGACACACTCTTATGTAGGTAACACTATCACAATAACAATCTGCACGTATCGTTTTCTTGACTTTGCCGGTAATATTGTGACGCTAGTCGTTTTACTAGTTAATGTTTTGCTTGAAGTAAAATATTATACAATATTATAAAATATTAACAAAGGTAAAATAAATTAATAGCACTATTTTCGGACCAAATATACTACGATTTCGTAGAACTCTTCGATCGTAAAAAAGTGGAAAGTGGAAATGACATTGATTACACGATTTGATAGCACTAAATTTCTCTACAATTTTCACTTTTCGATCAAAATTACTTTTACGATTGACGACTTCTAGGAAATCGTAGTATATTTGGTCGGACTGTTGTGCGGGCGAATTTAATGCATCTATGTATTTCATATGTAAAATAAATTTAAAAAGTTGTGCGGTATATGTAAAATTAATTTAAAATATTGTGCGGTGCGAACCCGTACCGATTTTTTAATTTGGATGACGTTTTATATCAGTTTCAATATTTGTAGCGACAACCTTGCTATGAAGTTTATATTGTCAGTTCCGAGTGTCTGCTTGTTGGAGAGTCACAGGGGTGGACCGCTAACTTTAGTGGCCCTGGCCGAACACTGTTTGGGTGCCTACTCAATTAACCAAAGTCTGGATACTTGGATATACAGGCTGTATAAGTGGACGGTAGCCCCGCCCAAGCGAAGGGCCCCTTTGATTGAACGGGGCTCTGCGCTGCAGCTCATAAAGACCATGCCTAAATCCGCCTCTGCATGACTATATTCTTTTCTTGCACTGGTGATTGTTATTCTGACCTTTCATTATTTCAGATTCTTACTAATTTGATACTTTAGGAATTAACATCTTACAAACTATACATCCTACGAGAAAATCTTAAAGATGTTGAAAGTAGAGAATTCGAATCTCTACAAGATCGTATTTTTTGTTTGCCACTTATACGTAAGTGTTTGTTTTGACATTCAAGTAAATTATCTTTATTGACCGATTTTATTTTTTTTTACTCCAGGTACAAATTAGAGGGCCAGCTACCCAGGTACCAAATTTCATATCAATACGTGGTTTGGTTTTCCCCCAATTTTGTTTAGACACACACACACACACACACACACACACACACACACACACACACACACAGACACACACACCCACACAAATCACTCCAAAGCCCACTTTTTCGAACTCAGGGAAGGCAATCTGCCTTGGAGATCAGTCGAAAACCCGAGTTCAATATTTTGCTTGATAACCTATCTTTCCTTACTATATCTTCGGTAAGTCGGAAAGGGAAAACTAACGGTGGATATGCTGAAAGTATTTGTAAACTGTAAAACAGAGAATCATTACTGTTTCTTGTGAGTAAGTTGAAGGCAGAGTTGAACATCAAACGCTGAAATAATGTCAAATGCAAGTCACACGCGATGTTTGAAAACGTATGCAACCACAACAAAAACTGCCAGTAAAAGCATAGAATCCATAGAACATAGAACGAGAAAAAAAGAGACTGAACTGTTCGGTTAGGCGTTATAGTTTTAGATGATAGGGATGTTATAGATCCCCTTATGCAATTGCGCTAGCACAAATTCGGTTGCATAAAATGTTCATAACATTGTGTGCAAAAAACATAAATAGCAACGTCAGATTCTTCACAGCAACGAATGCAACAAATTACTATGATTATCATTAAACATAATTTATATGTCTTCATTTTAAAAGGTCTGCATTATTTTATTTCGCACTTGTGTCGAGATTTTATAAATCGGCGAGAAGTGTAATGATGTTCTTGTCTATTCCTTGCCTTTGCCATAGCGTGAGGAGAAAACATAACGAGCTCTCTTTTTATAGTCATGGTTACAATTGTAGGTTGCTTAACCAGACGAAAAAAAAACAAAAATTAAACTATGGGGAGGCGGAACCAGACTCATCGAGAACTTTTAGCTAATGTGTTTTGTCCTTGCGATCTGATATGTAATAGACAATGATGTCATGTAGATTATTCTCGCTGAGTTCCAAAATCCCAGACCCTGAGTTAGAAAAAATCTTGTATGCAACACATGATTAAACGTCTCATTTTGACACACTGCGTGTTGTTCATCTCGGCTAGGCTTAATATCGCACGTTTCAGAACGAGACCCATAAATTTCTATTATTGCAGAATGCATGTACTTTTATATTCTTAATTTATATTATTGTATTTATATTATTGATCAATTCGTTTGGAATAATATAGTTTTGCAAAACTTTTATTTGAATATTCTCAATCTAATTTAAATTTTTTTACTTTCCGGCCACATACCGTAGGTATGTAGGTATAGGAAAGTAAGGCAATCAGAAAATAAATCAAAGTCTTATTTTTCCTTGATTCGTGGAGGTCCGTTGACTCCAGGTCAAAAATCGGCTTTTTGGTCGGAAGTATGTGTGTGGGTGTGTCAGTGTGTGTACAAAATTGCGGGCAAACCAAGTATTGTTTAAGACTGAAATTTGGTATCTGAGCAGCTGTCCCTCCCATTTGTACCTGGAGTAAAAATAAAATAAATCGCCTAGTAAAGAAGACACCTTTACTTTTAGGCCAGAACGTCTAACTCGCTAAATATTGATTGTAGCATAAAAGTATCTATATAATTTCCGAATTAGTTTTCAAGTCGTAGTGGATATGGTCGGAACGTTGCGCGGTGCAAATCCGTACCGATTTATTATTTGAAGTTTTGAAGGCCACAATAAGTTTAAATTAATTAAATATGTCTTGTTGAGCTCCCTGCGAGCTGATCGTTAGTAACCTTCTTTGTTGCTTTAATTTTATCAGTAATACGACCACCAGTATTGTTCATAAAATTGGATACCAGTTATAACCCCTGCACTCATGCTTTATCTACTCTACATGAAAAATGTTAAGCAAAATTAATTTTTTATTTAGATGAAACTACTTCTTTTGAGGCTTTTCCGGAATTTTGATTTCAATCATATCGTTCTAGTTATATATGAAATCAACAAAGTTATCTTCCGATATTCTGCTAATTTATAAACACCCTGAATCGACAATAAGTACCCAAGTTACAAGTTGTCTCAATCCATAGTAGCCGATTAAAACAGCCTTATGCAAGTGCGAAAAACAGTAAAGTCCAGAGTGTGAAGAGTTGAAGCACGAAACGTAATTGGCAAGGCTTGACTTGGATTTGATGTTTTCGCACTTGTAAGATGTAATACTTTCTCTACGCCCAACAGTCACAACACTGTCTCAATGGAGATTTTTCTTATCAAATGGTTTAATATTTTCTGCACTTGTTAAGATTCATATTAGCTTTGAAGAAAAAGAGTGCGGATAGAAAAGCTAAACAATGCTGATAGCTAAAAGCGGGAAAATCCCAATTTAAGACTCACAGTCCATGGCTGAGATGACACTGCGCCTTCAAGGCTGAGTTGAGCTATTGCAGATTGTTCCGAATCCATAATGACTAACTTATTACTTCCACGTATGCATAAAATTGGGATTTTCCCTCTTATTTTCATAGATTATGATTTCTGGCGCTTAAATCTACTCGACTTAGGTACTTATATTTTATTTGAAGTTTATTGATGCAATGCATCATACTATTTGGGCTTGAACCTACAGAGACGTCCTCGAAGGCATACTGATGAGACATTACGGGCCGAAACAGTCTGTCCAGGCTAATAATTAAATTATTATTATATACTCGTTTCATGTGAACCCATTGGTTTAGTGGTTAAGCAGCAAAATATAACGAAAGAAATTTTATTGTCTTTCACACACACAATAAGTTTGTTTTGGTCGCGATTTAGCCTTTGAAACAGTTTCAGAGAGTAAAGACAGAAAAAGAGGTGCGCAATGTTCTGGCACTTGTTAAGGGTTGATGGGGTTTCAACCACAGAATTTTCTTGGTTTTTAACATTAAAGAATTTTTACTTTCCCACTTACCGAATTAAGGTATAGTAAGGAAAGATAGGTGATGAGGCAAAATCGATATTATGCCTAACTCGGGTTTTCGACGGATTTCCACGAATCTCGCTTCCCTGCGACCGAAAAAGTGGTTTTTGGAGTGATGTGTGTGTGACAAAATTCCGGGAAACCAAGCTACGGATCGGGTAAAATTTAGTAATCGGCTGGTAAACAAGGGCATTTTACTTGAATGTCACAACAAAAATATACTTATAAGTGGCGAACAAAAATAAGTTCTTGTAGAGATTGGAATTCTCTACATTTCAGCATATATAATATTTTATCGTAGGATGCATAGTTTGTGAGATATTAATTCCTAAAGTTTCAAATTAGTAACAATCTCAAACAATGAATTGCCAGAATAACAATCACCAGTACAAAAATAGAATACAGTCATTTATGTATGATTTAGGTATGGTCTTTATGGGCGTTCAATCACAGGGCCCCTTCGCTCGCGGCCACGGTCTACATACACAGTCTGAATATCCTATCCAGACTTTTAAATTGAGTGCGCAGCCAAACAGTGTTCGCCCAGGGCCGCTAAATTTAGCCGTGCGTTAAATTCGCACCGCGCATCTTTCCGACTGTATCCACTACGATTTCGTAGAACTCGTGCATCGCAAAAGTAATTTTGATCGGAAAGTTTGAATGGTACAGAAATTTAGTGCGATCAAAATGTAGTCTATGGCATTTCCCCCTTTCCGATCGAAATCACTTTTGCGATCGACGAGTTCTACGAAATCGTAGTGGATACGGTCGGAAAGTTGTGATTTTTTTTTATTGGAAACTAGGCACTTTTGCTTTAAAATTCCCAAAACTGGTAAAAATTTTAAAATAGGTAACATATAGTTTTTGAATTATTTACCTACGTTTCTCGGCTCGAATTCGCAACGCTCAGTTTTCCGACCATATACACTGGAACTACGTGGAACTGTCGGAAATAATTTTGCCCGGAAAGTAATAATTTTATATAGAAATTTAGTGATTTCAAAATCTAAACAATGTCATTTTCACTCTACTATCAAAATTAGTTTCAATCTCGGAGAGTTCCACGAAATCATACTGTAGCTATATGGTTGGAAAGTTGAGCGGGGCTAATCCGTACCGATTTATTGTTCGTTCACAGTTAAATGCTCAAGAAAATACCCGAGGAATCGTTGATCTATTCGTTCTGTTCGTTCGAAGTAAAATACTCAAGTCATTATGATGTTCGTTCTATTCGTTTGGTTCGTTCGGTTCAAGTTTATTCACAACTTTTATATTAATACATGAGCATAATGGGGGTTATTTTAATCTGTTACATGTTACGTGTTACATGCGTTACGTGTGAGCAGAAATGCAGATTTACTTTCCGACACTACCGTAAGTATGCGTAGCTATATGATTTTATGGATAAATTCCAAGTAGGATTTTCAATGGATCTTAACCGACCCCGCCTACCCGAAAAAGTGGTTTTTGGAGTGATGTGTGTGTGTGTCCACGTGTGTGTGTGTGTTTGTGTGTGTGTGTGTGTGTGTTTTCCTTGCGTGGGCAGGTGAAAACCTTCAAAAGAGGCTGCGAAGCCCGTGCTTCGGCAGTGTGTGGGATTTCTACCCACTAAAAACACCTGCCATTTCATTGCACCTCCCCGCGAAACCGCCGTCAGGCAATACTTCGCGGGGAGCGGATTGGCTGTTTCGTGCCCCTCGGACTGGCTACACCCTCCTCGTCTAGGCCTCTCAGTTTCTCCGCCCGTCGGAGTTCCTGGATGACCACTGCCGCGAAGCTGGACACAGCGTCCCACGAGGTCTCGCTGGTCATCATCTCGTCGACGATGGTCTCCGGAGACAGTTGCTGTTGGACGCTCCGCTGCAGTATCTCCCGTTCCTCCTCGACGCGCGTGCAGTAGAAGAACACGTGCTCCACGTCCTCCTGGGCCGGTTGGCAGGCGTCGTCGTCCTGCCTGAAACGGTGCAAATATGCTCTGAAGGCGCCATGTCCCATAAGAAGCTGCGCGAAGTAGTGGTCCACCTCCCCGTGCTAATAACGCACACGGCATCGTACGACACCGTACGGAATGCCCGGGCTACCCGCAGGGCACTCGTACGGTAGACCGTGGTCAAGTCAACTGTAACACGTACGTCGGAACTGCCGGTGCTGTCGACCAGATAGGGGCTGCGTACAGCATCACCGCGCTGACGACTCCCGAGAGAAGCCTGCGCCGGGCCTGCCGAGGACCGCCAATGTTTGGCATGATCCTGGCCAGTGCGTTGCACACTGCTCCCGACTTTGCGCTTACGATGCGCAAATACTCATCGAAGCGCAGCCTGGCGTCTATCTCCAGCCGCAGATAGCACAGAGACGGCTGCGAGAGGATCTCGCTGCCTCCGACTCTCAGGGTGATTTTCTCCCTGGCTGACCTGCTAGTCACGAGGATTGCCTCCGTCTTGTGGTCGGCCAGTTGCAAGCTGTTCGCTGCGAGCCATCCGTGGATCTTGCCGGCGGTCTCGTTTACCATCTGCGTCACCTCCTCAAGGTGCTTGGCAACCATCACCACCGCGACGTCGTCTGCAAAGCCGACCGACATTTGTTTTTACTGGGAATATTAATGATACATACATGCAATATTAATAAGTGATATATTTGCTACATTGCATAAAAATAACGAATAGACCGGCGTTGGTACGACTTTACATGTACTTTACTTGATACATAACTTCGCAAGTTGAAATATCGAGAGTTCCATAAAATATATATGGTAGATACATACGCTTTTTTACTGGGTCCCCCTGCTCTTCGTCCCTCTGCGGCAATATCGAGGACTATGGCCTGGTGGTCACTATTGGTATAGTTGTCAGTGACCTGCCACGACGTGACTTGAGGCGAGAGGCTTTCGCTGGCAAAAGTCACGTCTACGATGGAGGAACCTCCGCTTCCGGTGAACGTCGGAGTTGTACCGGTGTTGAAGAGAGCGGCGTCAAGAGACGCTGCGAAGTCTAACATGACCTCACCCCTCCTGTTGGTCACCCTGCTGCCCCATTCTGCTGCACATGCGTTGAAGTCGCCTGCAATGATGTGGGGATTTCGACTTCTTGCGTCCCCGGCCAGGTCGTTGAGCAACGAATTCCCCTTGGGTGGCGCTTGGTGGGGCATAGACGCTGTACACGTAGATGCCCTCCAATCTGGCTCAGACGAAACCAGCTCTCTGTGTACGCGGAGTTTCTTGGACGAAAATCTGTCCGCACACCCAGATGGCCGCTTGGCTCGACGCGTCCGGAATCCAGCAACGGTAGTTCTCGAAGTCCCTGTGCTGCTCCGACAGGATGGCGACGTCGATTTGCAGGTCACGCACGGCTTGCGTTAGCAGGTCCTGTGCTGCAGTAAAGTGGTTAAGGTTGACCTGGAGGATATTCATTTCCAACATGCTATTGCCTTCACAGCTGCTTGGTAGGCCGGGCACCCGAAGCTCCCCGTCGGGTGATTCCTTCTGTCGTCGCAAAGCACTTAACTCGCCACATGCTCTTGCATGCCTCGCGTGTGTAGCCAGGCTCGCCGCACCGGAGACAGCACTTGGACCTGTCAGTGTCTTTGCAGTCGCGCGCTAGATGCCCGAAGGCCCAGCACCGGTAGCACTGCCGCACATCGACCTTCTCCCTGACGCGGCTGTTGACCCAGCCTATGAGCACTCGGCCTTTCTCCACCGCCTTTCTGGCTCGCTCCGTGGGTAGTCGGACTACAGCAGTTTGTGTACTGCCGTACGCCTTCCGGATAGACTTGATGGCCGCCTCCCCAATGGTCACTTCCAGCCCCTTTCTGAGGGTGGCACGGACGTCGTCACCCGTGGTCAGGTCGGCTCGTTCGTCCGGGTCACTACTCTCGCTGAGTCGCCAAGCTTCCGGGAGATGGCGTCCGACACTTCGGTGACTGCAGCGGATTTCTTCAGCTCCAGCAGCAGGTAGCCGGCCGCGTTCCTCCTCACCTTGGTCACGTTCTCTCCTACGTCCTTCAGAGATGGATCGTTTTTCATCTGTTTCAGCATGTCGGCGAACGAGGGACCTCCCTCCCTCGCCTTCACGACAACGACGTTGGGCATGAAGGTCGCGGCTTCGACGGTCGTTTTCTTCGCTTCACCACCTGGCAGTCCATCTGCGTGTCCTGCGCAGTGCTTGGTGTGTCGGCGAATGTATTCGACGCCGGAGGGACTCCAGTCGGCTGCCCGTTCTCCTTCCGGTCCTGCCTCACTCGCTTCTTCTCTTTGGACATCTTGGGAGCCTCTACTGGCTTCCGCCTCTTCGCTGGGTCCCGCGCGCGGTTTGCCCACAGACCAGACGATGTCTGCGTGTCCGCCGCCGCGGTTGTCGACGCTACTCGGTCACCAGTTGTCCCCTGACTAGGCGAAGTCTGCGTATGGGCCGCTTCTGATTCCTGCTTGTCCGTAGGCAGCTTCTCTTCGGCTTTGTCAGCGTAGTCGTCGTAGAGCTCCTGGAGCTCCGCGTCTGCTCACCCAGTGCCAAGAACTCCTCCTCCATGTAAGTTGTTTCGCCAGCGCATCGTACGTAAGGGAGCGGGCCGGAAATTGCTGGGAGCGGGTAAAGTCTCGGTTCATCGAACCTTCCCCAGTTCCCTGAGGCCCAGCTTCCGCTTTACCAGTCCCGGAAACCTGACGGACTGGCGCTCGCCCGGGGCGACACGGATTCCGATCTCCATGTTGAATACGTACTTCCTGATCAGGGCCCGAAAGGGCTGGTCACTGATCGGACGCTGCAGCTACCACGTCGCCAGAGCAGGCTCTGTGACTGTGCGTGTGTGTTCGTGTGCGGGTGTATATATGTGTGTGTGTACCCGCGCGCGCGCGTTACTGTGTGTGGCTGCGAACAGAATTTGTGACTAAACAAGCAACGCATCTGGATAAACTTTGGTATCTGCCCTATGAGTTAAACCTAGAGTAAAACTAAACAAAATCGGCCGGTAAAGAAGGGAGCAATTTCCTTTCCAAATATGATTTTGCAAATTACTGGCTTACTATTGATTTCAGCATATATACATATTCTCCGAAAGTGTTTTGAAATTCCTACATGATTTCTTCTTGGGCTAATGGATTGGTAGATATATGCTACCAATTCAACTATCCCAGAACAATAACCAACTCAAGAATAGAATATAAGCAGGTGGCTAGGTCGAGTCTCCCACACGCTGACACTAGGAATTGATAATATAAACTTCATAGGAAGGTTAAGTTATAAATATTGAAATTGACTTTAAACGTCATCGAAATTAAATTAATCGGTAGATTTATACGCGCCGCACATCTTTAGGACCATATATAGATACTAAGATTTTGTAGAACTCGTCGATTGTAAAAGAATGTATCGTTCTACGATGGACGAGTTCCATGAAATCGTAATGTATAGGATGGTCGGAAAGTTGTGATTTGCGAAACCGTACCGATTTATAGAAATTATTTTTAATTCCATTAGTTTGAATTCAAATATTTATATTTGAAATAAGAAACATTTGAACTAAGAATGACAAAAACCCACAATATATCGAATAGAGAATAGTCAACTATGAATATACTGAACTAGTCAATTGCTGAACTTACATGCTCACACTGGTTCAAAAAATAGTAATTCCTTTATTTCATTTTGGCACATAATTTCTGTGTTTGATTCACTTGCAACTCCACAAGAGAGTGCGCCGGTGCACTGTGCATTCTGTCGTCTAGAGTGGATCGTAGTGGACGTATGAATTCGAAACAACACGCCATTGAAATTAAACAGTTGAAAAGTTAAGAAGTTACGAAAAATTAATTTATTATTTATTTATTGGATTATTTTTGTAATTTTAGGATTACCTTCATCAGAGCCAATTTGGGTGATAAGAAATTTTAAGAATTGCTAAAGGCTAATATCAAATATTAGTTGCTTTATTGTACGCATAGAATGAGGCACAGATCAATTTATTTTTAATATTTGTAACTTAAGATTTGTGACACGAATTGGGGATGAGAGTTACCTATCCAAACCAAATTTTATCTTTGAATACATTAAAAGATAAAAGTATAATTATATTAAAAAGAATGGGAGGATTAATTTTTCTTGTAATCAAAAAATTAGTGCAATTAAAATTAATTGAGTTTGTTACTTTTCTATACCATTGATTCGGCCGAAACCTACGAATGGACAACTGTTTACCTACAGAAAAATAGAATTAATTCATGAACTGTTATATATTTAAACTGTTTTGGCAATCTTAAAGCGGACATAGGCGTTTTAAGTTTTGTTTCACTTTATGACATGACGAGTAATATTTTATGATGGGTGTTTTAAGTTTGGTACATTTGCATCAGACCAGGTAAGAAGTGGACAGGCCAGGAGGATATATACCTTTAGATTCCCAAGGAAAAGGTTCAAAAACCAAACCAAGTACGTTTTGTGAATTTTCCATTAACCTCTCGTTAACCCTATTAAGGTTTAATCGAACTGAGTATGCCAGGTATAAGCCAATCTTAAAAGACCTACCTTTCAAAACTTAAAAGGTTTGTATGTATGAGTCAGGGCAATAAAACG
>JARJEB010024468.1:0-15854 GCA_030264535.1 Liometoxenus newtonarum
AGTGTTTGTTTATCAGTTCGTAGTTATATGAATAATAATCAAGAAGCCGAAAATGAAAATACTATTGCAAAGTAGTTAAATATATCAATATTCTTAGAAAGCGTCTTATTATTTTTCAGCAAAATAAGCGGTTCAACGATTTACGAACTAAGAGTTAAAATATATAGGAATAATTCGAATTTCCATGAAAATTGGTTAAATTTCAAGTTTTGTATTTCAAGAATTTTCAATTTCATTCATTATTTGGCATATTGTACAGACATAATATAGGTTTTCGAAAAATTGGATTTATTTTTCTTCTCCCAGACGGCTACTGGTATGTACCAGTAGTGGTTAGATATTAGCCACCCATGCGTACACGCAGACCAAACGCACAACCAGAATAGCTGAATTGTCGAGTTAACGTTTTTGACATTTTCCATGTTAAAAATTTATATGTACATGGCGAACTTTTTCCTATTAATTTAGTGCATATGTTTTTGACACGTGTTGTTTTTTTTCATATTTCTATTTTTTTATCCGATTGTTGAAAACAACTTTCCGCACAAGAAAATACGAATACAATTTGTGAAAATGAATAAGAAAAATTGCTGATGGAGATGTAGGGAAGAAAACAACATTTCCTTTCATTTGGAAAAATAATTTCGTTTTAAGACTCTTACTTTTCTTAAACTTAAACCTTCTAATATAGTAATCATTTTTTTTCCAGTGCGTTTTATATTTTAAAAGACATATTTGTTTACTGCATGCAATCAACGAAGATCCTAAAGTATATAAAATATTTCATTCTTTTTTTGGCTATATTCAATGTGGTTCCCTTGCTTTTTCATTGCTTCAAAAATTTACATTTATGACACTACATGTGGTTCCCTAGTACACCTTTTGAAACAGGTAGAAAAGAGGTAAAAAGGTAGAATAATTGAGAGTCGTCAGACTGCGAACCAAACCAAGTACGCTAAAACCAAGTACGTTGTGTGTGTTTACCACTAACTAACTCAAAAATGACTTTCTTTTTGAGAACCACATCGAATTTTGAAATGGAACTAATTCGACAAATGAGTTTGTGCCAAAGCCATAAAACGGTCAGTTTTGGGAACCACATAGAAGTTTCCCCCTTTTTTTCAGTCTCTATACAATTTATGTTTTTCAATTTTCGAGTCGAGATTAGATTATAATTTAGTTTTTATAAGTAAGTACTTAGCAGAAAAACCATGTTTATGTTATAAAATGTAGAAAATTTTGAACAAACTGAAATATGTCTAAAAGTAAAAGTAAACTTAGAATTAAATTAAGTATACATTACTTGATTGACTCTGAGAGTCAAGAAACATAATGTAAACCAAAACTTGTGTCAGTAGGATACTAATTTTCATAATGTTTTATAAATTAAATTAAATAATATTCGGCGGTTAGATTGATTACCTGCACCTATACACCAAAATATTTAAACATATGCGACTGAGTAGAACCAGCCCTTAATCGAATTTAAAGCAATATTACCAAGTTCTAAACTAAACATACTCGCAGCTTTGCTTAAACATGCGGATGTAATTCTGTCAAATAAGTAATTAGCGTGACTTTCTAGTGAAGCTATATCTATAATTAAATGACTCAATTAATTCACATTCACATGTCAAACGCGTGTTGAACATGAGACATGAGAATTTGTCAATATATATTTCCGCTCATCTAGATATCTCTTCCCCCAATACCTATCTATTTATCTATTTTCACATCCACCTATTTGGAATGTAGATGTACAGCATGCGTCTGTATCAATATCATCTAAATCTCTATCTAAAGCAGCGTTTTCCAAACTGTGAGGCGCTAGACTAGTCTAAGGGGAGGCGCCAATATTAGTCAGCGTGAGAAATTTTCCAAATGACTGCTAAAATTATATAAATAAATAAAAATATTTTAGGAGTAAAAATTTTTGTGTTTTTATTATTTTATGAAATGGTGGGGGGTTGGGGAGGTGCCAAATGATTAAATATTTTTAAGGGAGGCGTAGTAACTTCAAGTTTGGAGACCGCTGATCTAAAGTAAAGTGGAAGTTGTGTATACTCTGGTGGTGTGTTTCAATTTGAACGCACACATTATTTTCGTAATACAGGTAGTTGGAAGTTGTATATCTGGGGAACACGAAACGCTTTCGAATAAGTGGAATAAGAGTAATAGTAATAATCTTGTAATAGAAGTTGCAACAGCAATGGTAATGGAATAGTGATAGCATGTTAGTTGCTTCGGTTATATGGTTATTAATTTGAAAAGCGCTCATCGCGATATTAATTTACAATATCCTACGGCAAAACGCGTATATTCGCAAATTTATAAGCGCAAAATGTAACCGCAGGATGAATTCAGCAAGTCCATCATTGGTTAAAACCATAGACATAGTAAGGATAGACAGAGCATTGGCAACTTTGTTAAGTTCAGCCCGGACGGGATGGAAAGAGATGGACTGATTATTCTCCCCTGGCGCTGACTATCAAGCATAGAAACGTGAGAAACTAAAAGCACCAAGAAGAAAGTTTCTATTATTGCCTCTTTGCCATCAGCGAGAAAGGACAGCAAACAATTGTTTTCTCTGTCTCTCCTGTGGTCTGTCTTCATTGATAAGCACACGGGTGCATATGAGCATAGTCTGTCTATACTTACAATGTATTTAGGAGAGACAAAGAAAATATTGCGCTGGCGCTGACGGTAAGCGGCACAAATAGAACCTTATTTTAGTTTTTTTAGTTTCACGTTTCGCCGCTAATATTTCTAATATTCGATTGTCAATATTTTAAGGTAATTTCTTATACATTTCATATATTAAAGTGGTGTTTCATTTATTTCGAAAAGTTTTCTAAATTTTGTGGAAGCAAACTCACTTATATCAGTAATCCGAACGAAATTGCATCGTAACTCACATCTCGTTTTCGAATGCACGACTCCGGGTTATATTTCAATTTCGACATGCTTCACGCAGTAATTAAACGCTATCATTCCGTACATTTAGCATTTTCTAACGAGAATGAGATATGCTTAACCTCGTTTTCCGCCCTCATATATTTTCGTAAATCAATAATGTCTAACCAAAATTTAAAAAAAGAAACTATGAAAAAAACAAAAAACACAGCAAAAATTTATAGTGTAACGCACCCTATACATTTCGTAAAGCACCCTATACTTTCAACAACGCACCCATAACATACGTCAATCGATAGAAAAATGACCTATCGCCATCACAATTGGAAAATTATCTTTACTTCAAGGAGTGTTATTTTTGAATGTTAGGAAAATTTCGTACTTCACTGGGAAATTATTGCCGCAACCAACGATGCTGAATCGATTCAACAGAACTGAACAGAACATGCTTTCGGGATGTTTGCTTCTTGTGGCTCCCAATGAGAGTTTTGGTTCTCTGCTGATTATAAGGAATGTTAACTTGTGTGCTCGTGTGTCGTATACGATGGTAATAAGGATGTGGTAGCGCCGCTGGGGTCGGCAATAACGGCAGCCAATTTCGCTACTGCAAACAACCAACAACTCTAACGCACGATAGAAAACTAGAAAAACTTAATTTGGTCTATGAGTAAATTTTTTAATAGTTTAATACCAAACCATAAAGTTTAAAGGGTTTTGGGATAATATAACACCCTGTGTAACAATAACACAAAAGAAAATTGTAGAAATTATGGTCAAGAGAAACAAAAGTCGCAAACGCAAGTATTGGCAATATTTCGGTTCGGAAAATGAAAAATATCTTTATTTACAAGCATGCATTTGATTGTTCTTGTTCTATTCCCTCCATTTGGGGTAAATAGGGTAAACACTGCGTTGAAATATTGTAGATACCGATATTACCGACTACCCTAGAGATTTTTGTTTTTTATTTTATTTTGTTTGCTATCATTTTAATGAGGAATATTTCGAAAAAGTTCTGAATTCAAATTAAAATTGCACAAAATGAAAATTGATTGAAGGCTTCGTCTGATGATATTGGTAGAATAAAAATGAGTCTTCTCATAACCTAAAATTATGTATATTAAGAACAAGTCTTGTAGAAAAGTGGAAAAGCGCTGAGGCAAAATATAAAAATATAGTAAAAAAACGAAAAGTGAAATTCAACCACAACCACGGAGGAGTTCATTATTAGTATTCAAGAAGTTTAAGAGGGTGCAAAAAATATACTATGCTATAGGTACTCAAAAGTCGAAAGCAAAATATGCCCTTGTAAGGAACGTTTGGTAAAGGAAAACGCGCCTTGAAAGTTAAACCGAAAACGGCCTATATTCGACAGTACCTCAAATTTTTTTCAAGGGCCGGATTTACTAGAATTTACAAAAAAAAATTCAATATGTCATAGCATATCAAGGTTGATTAAACATAATTCTAAAATAAATTATTTTCTGATAATAGAAATGTAAAAATTAATTCGGCCCTGGATAACTGATAGCTTAGGCTTAGTAGACCCTGAAGGAGTAGGCAAACACCCGGGTTCGTCCTCACGTGTAAATATATGGAACACATCCCTCTCACATAAATGTTTTCAATGAGGTTTTTGCTACATAGATACACCACTATAAAGTTGAAGTTTAAGCACACATAGCACCCTCGGCCTCACTGCGGTGAATAGGGATCGTCACCAATGTCACACCATCCTTATCCGAAAATAAAAATCAAAAGCCACTAGGCCTATATACTATAGCCCATGGGCCATGAGTGAAATGACATTGGTTAATGTGTTTGGAAAATGGAAATACAGCACATCAGCAATCAGGAAGTTGTCAAATTAAAACAGAGTTTAATCGTTTTTTGACTTTCCAAAGTGCTTCCTGTTGGTCGAGGTCGTTTGCGTCCATATTGGTTTTCCAGAAAGATAAATGGAAATGCTGGATGTATCGAAGCGCAGGTAATGTATTTCGAGTGTATTGATACGCTGCTCAGTTTATGCCGTCAGAAGGGAGTCATTCCGGTGGATGTAGGTAGGTAGTATCTACAGATGGTTTTGATGAAGGAATTGTTGGTTGAAACTATGGGTATGGTATGAATGGGGATATTCTATTGCGATTAGAGTCCCCCTTGTCACGTTGTGATTGAGTTCGAAACATAACCGAGGAGAAAGCGCAGATTACCAAAAACAAAGTGTTACTGATTGCTTTCCACCTAGGGTCATTTTAATTACAGCACTGGTTGGTTAGAATCATAAAAGAACCTTCATTCCCAAGGAAAGTCTTTGGTAACCATCAAATATAAATATCAAAGTTCTTCTTCAAAAGATTGGAAAACATAATAAGAGCAATAACTTAAGCCATTTGTTACATCAAAAAATTACATGATTATAACTTATAATCGATTTATTTGGTCTGCACCGCATAAAAGTAAAAATAGAAAATTTAAAGCAAATAGTTATGTGAAGCGCCATCTTACGATAACTATCATTAACACCCGGTTTATTTATTGCATGAAAGGTGGAAGGTTTCGAATAATGTTGTTTCATCAGCAAAGAAATGTTAATAAATGAAAATGAAAATGAAAATTCAGTTTTCACTTGATTTGTTACACACACACACACACATCCACAAAAATAACGTAACACGTCTCTTGATTATTTTGTTTCAGTTACTGTTTCAATTTCATTTCGTTCTGTGCTGTAATTGTGTATTCGGTGCAACTCTATTTATTCCTGGTGTCCGATCCGAAGCACAATGATACAGATTTTCGGCGTGTTCGCCAGCAAAGAGAAAATCTCTCCATTTGTATGGTAAAACATTCAACACTCGACTTCATTAGCAACCACTGGCCGTTTATATCAGCAATTTAAAGGTTGAATAACTTGCAACATGCGCACACTGTATAAAACCGTACACATTCGCAAGTGTAGGAACGAAACGTTTAATATTTATTTTTGTACGCTGAAACTCGTTGTATTGTATACACAAGTAAGCCACATTAACAAAAATGTACAAAAACTGGTATATTTTTGTTTTTACTAAAAAGGGCAATTTTCACTTAATATAGAGAAACAAATACAACGAGAGGTAGAAAGGTTAGAGAGGGGGGCGATTTAAATCAATAAGATTTAAATAAATTTCAGTGAATCAGAATTAACTACACTTAACCCGTTTCAGCATTTATTCGCTAAAATAACTGAGAAAATGAGCAGAGTAAAACGAAATGAATGCAAATTTCGTTAAGGATATTTGGCGAATGACAAAAGGAAAATTGAAAAGAAAATTAAAAATTCCGATTAAAAAACAAGAAGTAAACTCATTTCAGTGAAAAGCAAAAGCAATTTTTGTTAAAATTTCGATTAAATATGCATTGATATACAGAGTGTCTCAATTAAAACCCGTACATTGTATGGGAATGAGATATGGGTCCAAGGTAGGCAACCGAGAATGCATCACTCAGTCAAATGAAACTTCATTATTTTTATAATTTCACTGATAAGTTTGACTAATCTTAAACCCGATTTTGCCTTCATAATTATTTTTAAAATTACTAATTTACTCAAATTTATAAATGTAATTATAAAATATTGAACGAAAACAACGAAGTTTAATTTGAGAGAATGATATTCGTATTCTTGGTTGCCTACCTTGGTTCCATATCTCATTCCCATATAATGTAATTGCTTGTCGCAAATAAATTATAACACGTTAAATACTATGTTCCTTTTTAGTTGAGACACCCTGTATATTTATATGAAAAGAACAATGTAATAGAAACGGACAACGGCACCCACTTGCATATTTGTTGTTCATTGTAAATTGTATGTGCGGATACGAGTTCTTTTTTTGTTGTTGTCCTCAATTGTTCGCGGACTGTGTGTCGAGAGATCGAAGTGCCGAACGGATGATGAACTAACAAGAGAGAGAGAAAAAAAAGCACATACATAGAATGTATACATCAGCCGTTCGTTACAAATGATCCCCGGATTGATTTTCGTGGTCAATCATTCATCTCTCCATCGAAT
The DNA here is from genome assembly GCA_030264535.1 of Liometoxenus newtonarum. Lineage (NCBI taxonomy): Eukaryota > Metazoa > Arthropoda > Insecta > Coleoptera > Staphylinidae > Liometoxenus > Liometoxenus newtonarum. Next base: position 6,968 of record JARJEB010024468.1, read on the forward strand.
CGACCTTTTTTTGTATGTTCTGCTCTCTTGTCCTCCAGCCAGAACAGGGCTTTGATTAAACTATCCTCCGGTGCTCCGGTTATATAAAACGTTCGTTAGCGGTAGAAGCGAATGGTTTGAAATGCGTCCGCAGGTATATCGTTTAAAGCTCACCCTTAGAGTTTCCATCATCAGTCGAAAATCCCATTGTTAAAAGAATTCCACTGGCAGCGGGAGCACAAGGAGTGGCTTGGGAAAGGACGCAAGAGCATCGGTAAAAGAAGTGTGTGCGTGAGTATAAATCCGATTTGAATAAATCCTAAATATAAACTTTCCAATGCGATATGACAATATAAAAGAGGATGAAAAGAAGCAATAGAATAGGGAAAGTAACGTAAAGGAAATATATAAAAAAGAAATTTTATTAGGACTAGTTCTAAAATGGAAAAAATCAGGTCCGCGTTTTGTAAATATACTTAACATAGGCATAGGAATAGTTTGTAATCAAGATTTCGAGTATTTGCGGTTGTAGATTGGTGTTTGTCACGAATACAGAGAAAAGTACGAGTACGCGTCAAGAACTTGAATTGCGTACTCTGGCGAAATAACATGTAAACTATCTTTTTCTACGGCCACTATGAAATTGCATTCGCCAGAGGTTATAGTTCAGCGCTTCTCAAACTTACTTATTTCGCCCCCCCCCCCTTGACCTTCAATAATTTTGCGCCCCCCTACATAAAATAGAAGAGTATAACCCAATAGGCAGGATCTTTTTTAACCAGATTTGGAAATATTGGCTACCTACGTTGCCGATACTTTGTTCATTTATTTCGTTTATTCGATGGCCTCCCTGTACAGTTTAGGCGCCCCCGGTGGGCCGCGGCCCAAAGTTTGAGAAGCGCTGGGTTAGTTAGTGGGCTAGATAACCGACTCTAATTCTAGCCAGTACTAATTTTTGTATCATTCGGCGCAGCCGTTTGGGCGCAGAGAGTGTTTGGCGCGGGACTATTGGGCGCAGGGACTATTAGGCGCGTATATTTGTATCAAGTAATTAGAGAATTAGACAAACGAGAAATTGACAAACGTTTTTCATTTGTACATGATTCTTGTATTTTTTGCGTTGGTACATGAAGACGTGTAGGTATAGCATTTTTGTATTAAGATTTTTTGCCGCAACAGTTCCAATTAAAAATGGTATGCAATTGCAAATGTGTTTCATCAATTTTCGATTATGTGCGCCCAGTTAAAATTCAAAGGGAATAATACATAAACAGCAATTAGAGAGGCATTACAATTATCGCAAAAAACATTGGAAATATTATTCCTGGGGCTCAGAAATTAAACGCATAATATATTATATAAATCCGAATATATGTACAGGTACTTGCGCCAAAAATGATGTGCGCCCAAACTACTCGCGCCCAATGGTCCCTGCGCCGAATAGTTCCGCTCCAAACTGTTTCTGCGTCCAAACGGCCGCTCCGAACCGGCTACGCCCAAAGGTGTCATTCCGACCAAACAACTCCCGCGCTTATAGAGCTCGTGAGAAATTGAATACTCTCCAAACTTATTAGGTAATAGTATATTACGTATCTAGAGTGAAAAGTTGCTTATTGCGAACGATGCGGAAAATTTACAAAGGAGCCGCGTAGCGGCGAGTTTAGTAATCCGAGAGTGCGCAATAGCATCTTTGTGCGTATTTGTTAATTTTTCGTAGTGGTTGTAGAAAAACTACTATTTTCAATACGTCAAGCGTCTTGTACTGACGCAAAAACTTTGAACACTACGCAGAATAGTATATTATTATATGAGCGATTATTATAGCCATATTATTCACGAGGACGAGGTAAGTGGCGAGTAGCGTAATTCATCTGAGTGAACAATGGCCATAATCGCGAATAAAATACTATGCTTTTTCTACACCTTGCACTATTTTTTACACAAAATACAAATTGTTTATTCTCGATGCCGTGAAGCAACGAACGAGCACTAACTGACAGGTGAAACAATATGGCGGGCGATTCACATCGAGCTATGGTCGGAATTCTTCGGGTTCTTTCGAGATTTTAGATCATATAGATAAGTTGGATGGGTCACTTCAAATTTGTTGAACTTTTTTAACTTTTTAAAACTGCAGTGATTAATGAAAATCAGTAACTCACGGTAGTGAGTTAGAGGTACCATTAATCACTCAAAAAATGCTAATAATGACCATATAACTAAATAGGTGTAGAAAAACATACAAATAACCAAAAAATACTGTGTGTATTAGAAAAATCCCATTCATGTTCCATTTTCTCAAGGAAAAGTGTTCAAGAATAACTTAAATATAACTTACATAAATCGTTCATTTGTTTTGTTGTTTCGGGTGAAGAGGAATGTTGTTGTGGGTTATAAATATAAAATGAAGCGCAATGGCAACAAACATTTATTATTGTGCAATCTGTGCATTTTGGTCGTGATGTAGGCATGTAGGTTGGGGTGCATGAGGCTTGGCGGTTTCAGCGGTTCACGAGCTATAATTCTCCACTTCCCTTATAACTTATATTCCTACAACCACAGCGAGAAACCGTCCACACGCGAATGTTTGAGAACCCTTTACTACTTATCTCCGATGCAAACCGAAACAAATTTATTTGATTTATCGTTGTGTAACTCTAACTCTATTTACGAAATTGAACATCCCGGTTCCTAAATTTATTTAAGTTTTTAATTACAAGCTCAAATAAATACTTCATTCATAGTCAATTTTGATAAGTATAGACGTTTTGGTAGATGGAATGGTGAAAACGTCAAATTCAAATCGCAAAATTACAAATTACGTATTAATGAATTTGAAATAGCATTTCTCCAAGAATAATTACGTTTCATGAATTATTAAATTGTGTATATATACCCTTCTGGTTTCTAATTGAACTAAATGTAGTTTTAGTTGTTATATTATGAATGATAATCTTAATTGTAGGGTTGTAATATTTAAAAGCAATTTCATAATACTTCCCAACCATCAAATGATTATGTTACATAATTTATTTAATTTAATTTTAATATTTAAGAAATTGCTGATGATAAACAAACAATTTCCAGAATAATCAAAAATATGTTTTGCAACTGAGAGGTACTGGGACGGACTGGCCCTAAGAGCTTTCGGGAATTTCCCGAGAGGCTGCAAGGCCGGATGGCATAAAAGATCAACTCGATAACTAGATATGCGATCATGAGGCTGCTTACAAAAAAATTCCCTGGCCGGATGCAAGACCCAGAAAGGGAGTATTCGGGAAACGAATGCAAAAAAAAGCGAAATTAAAAAAGACTTTTCAGTTTTGAACGCAAAAAGACCTCGCCACTTTGTTATTCTCACCCTTTCGTTTCACAACTTACCTTAGTAAGAACCGGCGTTCGTTTATTCAAATAATGTGCGTCGTTGCGTTGAACTAAGACCTTCCAAGAAGTAACAAGAAGGCCTTTAAAGTTTTCTACAACACGAGCAAGTTTTACCCACAACGCGAGCACAACAAACTTTTCAGCATTTTTCGGGGTCTAGATAATTATAACTTTCTTATTCTTCCGATTCTTACAACCTCTCCCCCACCCATATACAACCAACAACGTTAACCACCACACCACCAACACACCACTCCACATCCTTTAAAAATAGGCTTGTATGCCTATAGACTTTAAAGAACCATTATTTCGCGAAAAGCTTTTGTATTCCGCACCGCACTTTTTCTTTACTTAATATTTTTTGCTTTTATGTTTGATAATAATGAAATGCTCACGTAAACATTGTAAATTTATCGTTGAGTATCGTTGGCTTTCAGCGCATTGTGAAAGTAAGACGACAAAGAGTATTGAAAGAGAATTATCTGTGAATCAAACACGAATATTCAGCAAAGTTAAACGTAATTAGTTGCCGAGCATAGAAAATATTTAAAATTTAAAGTCTTAATCAATTTTATTTTTATATGTTTTTCTCAGAGCATATATTCTTTCTGGATATTCAATTTCAATCATTTTGCACCAGCAATGTATTATTCAAATATGATCTTTAGTATTTCCAGTGAAGAAAAGCACGAAGACTTATTACTTTAGTTGCGGTTCGTCTATACCTATTACACCAACTGAATATAAATCATTTGAGTTTTTCATCAATATGCGAATGAAACCAGCGAACATGGAGCACATGAAGTATAAAAATTACTGAAGATTGAAGAAGTGAAATTTATTAGATGTGTCGTGAAATGAATCACTAAACCCTTCCGCAAGACTTGTGCTTGCATTATAATGGAATCGTATTTTCAGAGTTTCCTATCCTTCAATTTAATGCAATCGTCACAAACGTTCACTTAATATTTTTGTCGAACTCAGAATGTCATGGGTGCGTTGTGGATGTATACGATATTATTCTTGCTTTAGTGTATTTTATAATTTTCATTCATCATTTCATTAATAATGAGTGAAACCATTATGTTCTTTGAAAAGTTAGCTTCTGCTGTCCCAAACGAAATTTCATACGCACCTCGAGGGCAATACTCCATTTTAATTAATTAATTTTTTTTTTCTTCAAAAAACGAACGCAACGCCTAACGACAGACTATTTACTGCTGAAGACTGAACGCAAGCAAATGTTCTTTATGATAAAGAGCGAGCACTAATTAAAATTCGGCTCTTGAACCCATCAGGCGTTCTCGATCCTGCCCTGATGGGTCCTGGCCAATATAACCCTCCACCACACCACACCATCACCAATATGTTTGTTTGGAGACACGATGTACGACTAAAGCCCTGAATGCGATTTAAATCAAATTGAAGTGCGCACTGAAGTTGCAACAAAGATTGGGACTCTCAGTCTCCACTCTTTTAGAAATGATGGTAGAAATACCTGTACGAAAAAATAAGAGAAAAGGATATCTACTTTCATGAATTATTAACTGAAATTCGGTTGAATGGAAACGTAAAGTGGTAGTGCTTCCAATTCGGGCTGACCTCCTCTCAAATACCAGACGAACATCACTACTCACTCACTGTTCTAGTTTTTGGCATTTCCCAGTTCCCAGAGGAAAGTAGCATTACTGCAATACGACGTCATGGTAATAAAAATTTAAAAAAATGCCGAAAGATACGAATGCAGAGAACCGGAACTGACAGAACACATTTTCGATGATACTTATTATGCTACAGCGTCATAATGACTTTTTACGCATTCGCATCAGGTCGCAGAGCATTTTTAATTCTCTTCAGTGTTGTTAAGTGCTGTCTAAAATATACAAAACCATGCAACATTTTTAGAAATTTTTCAATTTACACAATTTTTTTAAAGGCAAACAAATGAATTCAAGATATAAAAATTTGCTTTTATTGAAATACTGTATTTGACGCAAATTTGACATCAGATTGACTTGCCTGATGTCAAATTTGCGTCATTGGGATGGTGGCGCTAGAGTCGCTGCACCAAACGCGTACTTTGGCCAATCAAATCCATTTAAAGGACGAGTTTCGATAACTTGTTAATGCCGCTAGGATCGCACCGACTTGTGTTTTGCTTAATATAACTTTAAATTTTCAAATATGGCTGAAGTTAATGAAAAATAAATAAATATTTGACAAAATTAAATTGATTGCATTGCATGAATGTATAGTTATCTAAAAAAATATTTCCTGGCTTATTTTTCATGTTTTTTCCGTCATAGTTCTTCAAGCAAGGTACAATGTCGCTATATATAAAGTAAATTGAAAAAGATTGGAAAAATCCCTGAGCTGAAGCTCAAGCAATCAATCTATTTCCAATCCGGTTATAGGGAATACCAGCAGGTATAAGAAACAGGAACAAAAAGGGTTTTAATTGTTTTACTTTCGATGTTGTATCCGAAGGATTTTTATCCCAACTTTCACGCTTTGTCGGATTTTCATTTTGTTTATTTTTTTCGTTTACAATGTCAAGTTGTAATTTGTACAAAACCGTTTTGGATTATAGAACATTTTTTAAGTGGAAAAGGACTGTTATGGTCAACATGTATTTAAAATATTTGTATCTAATTAAAATCCGGCTAGGATAATGTATTAATAAGAGCAAAATGAATGTATATATATGATGTTACTTACACAAATAACAAAATAAAAAGTAAAGACGCAAATAAGTTTATGACACCCCAGAACACACAATATAATGGGAAACTCACAACGTGGAAAAAGATAATAATAAGAAATCTCGCGAGTTGGCCGTTGGTGTTTTTATTTTATTTTCTCCTTCAACCCCCATATTCTTCAATATTCCTCCCACACTTTCAACTCTCATACCTTTACAATACTTATTTTCAATGTGTTTTTGTTTTCTTTTCCTTGATTGCTTTTTTTATCATTTTCTTTCATATGTTTTCTTATTCCTTTTCATTTCGTGACAAATTATGTTCTCGAAACCTTTAAGTATAATGGCTTACCGCATTCTTTCTTGGCTTCCATCGTCTATATTCGTATTTCGTCTCAAATTTCTTGAAAAGATGCATTTTACATACAAATTAAAGATATACATTTCTCATTCTGCAACTGGGTGGGTTGCGGAAGGGTATGGCCCTGACAACCGGATGACAAATCGTTTAAAATTCGTATACCCTCCCAAAATTCGCTTTTGTCATCATAAATTACGAAAGGAAACTAGGAGAGACTGGTGTACAGAATCCCGCGCTTTACTTTGCTTGTGGCCGTGGAAGCCGTTTATGAAAATTTCTAAAGCCGTCTGGGACGCTCATACAATGAATTTAATGTGAATGGGCAGTGCATTTTTACTGAGAAAACAAGAAAATGACGACGCGCCAAAAAATAAAGAAAAGAAGCGTCTTTTCTTTTCTTTTCTTTTCGCGTTAGTAAGTAATGATAATGACAATTTTAGTTTCTTTGTAGTTTGAACTATAATAAGAACCTAATTCAAAACCATTTCAAAAAAGAATGCAATAATTTTTTTTTGAGAAAAACAGAGTGAAATCATTCGAGCTCGATATTTTGCCTGATTACCAATCTTTCCTTATTATTCCTTGAGTAAGTCGGATAAAGTAAAAAAATATCTGTAAAATTACCTGTATTTTGTATGGAAACTATGTTACTTTCTAAATCTAAATTCTAAAGTATATGTAATTTTACAGGTACTTACATGTATTTTATAAAGTACATGTAATTCTGGATATGTAAAATATTTACTAGGTATGTGTAAATTCACATTAATTTGCACAATATTGTAAATTTACAATACTTTAAAATATATATAAATTTACAAAAAAAATGTGATTTCCTCCAGAAAAAGGTGTATTATATTTACTGTAAATTTACATATTTTTATGTGTAAATTTACAGTCAAATATATGTATTTTAAAAATAATGTGTAATGGAACATAAAGGCAAATTTACATAAAAGTTAAATGTAAAGTTACATGATTCTTGGAATGTCAATAAAATTTACACAAAATATGTAAATTTATCAATTAAAAGTACAAAAATGTAAATTTTACTTGTAAAAACAATGTATCATTTTTAACTGCAAATTGTGCAGACCGTTTGTTTTTAATTTTGCTTTGAAAATATTACCTTTGGTAGAATATTTTATTGTCTGGAATAAAATTAACTAATATTGAAATCTATAAACTATGCCAAATTCATTAATTTTTCTTAGAATATTTCAGATATACCTACCTACAGGCTGAGACGAAGCTGAAGGCGGCAAGGCAAGCCTTGCGGAAATGAACTATCAGGAAGGCATGAATAATTAATAAAGGTATAAACAAAAGGAAGCTGTAGTCGGTAGACTAATTTGATTGCATCGTAGAGTATAGAAAGGGCGTGTAATAAACTGATTATAGGTACACGAGTGACTTATGTTTTCTCAACACGTCTCAATCGAGCAACATATGCCATAAAAGAAACGACTTCATTTTCGTCCTTGTACTACGAAACGAACGGAGCATGTTTAATCCAAGTCAAGACGGGATTTTGGAAGACGTACTCGTATACGTACAGCCTTCTTATATCTTTAGTAAAATTAGCTTATTTTTCATGCAAATTTCGTCACAACAAATTTGAAGCATTTTTTAGTAAATTGGGTTTGAAAAATTTTTACTCATAGATCAGGATTATGACCAGATTGTAATTTCAGTAAATGTCCTTGGCTTGCGGGCGTTCTATATTCAAAAATATTTTGTAATCATCTATTACTTAATGAGGCGCGTCCCAAAAATATTTAGATTTCCGACATTTTGATTATTATTCAAATGACTTGGTGTTGAAGCACACTGTACAATTACACTGGTTTATGTTTATATGTGTCAATTTATATTGTTCATGTGAATGATGCGCATATGGTTTGTGACATCAATTCGCACTGAGATTGAATAAAGAACGACAGTAACGCTCGAGCGCTGGTAGCAAGCCGTTGTCTCATTTTTTAGTCCGTTAAATGGCGTGAGCGAACTACGGCCCAGCATTGCTTTTCCATTTCAATTAAATATATATACAGTCCACTAAAATTACAAAAAATTAACATCTTGACGAGAACAAGATCGATTCCGTTTACGGTCTACCAAAAGGGCTATCGAGGTGTGACATCCGCAGAATGGATGCTGCTACAACATGGCTACAATTTTGAATAATATTTTAACATTCATTAGTTATAATGCGGCACGAGGTATGAAACAAATCATTTTTCCATTGTATGCAAACATTAATATTGTATTCAAATCGAAATATCAGAATAAAATATACATGTATACAGTATAAACCGCGTTAACACTACAAAATTAAAATTAAAAAAACTTTTTTTTTAGTTTTTACTTTCTGAAAGTAAGAAAGGAAAGTAATGCGTGATGCATCCAGCTTCATTCAGAAATATAAATTTTAACAGTCTATTCTATGTACTTAAACCTTT
>JARJEB010024475.1:0-17025 GCA_030264535.1 Liometoxenus newtonarum
TACTAGCGTTTTTATCACTATAATCGTCAGTTGATTGGATGTCAACCTCAAAATCGAGTATTGTGATTGGTCAATATATTAGGAGTGCATTAATCGTGAAAATAAATATGTTGTGTGCTCGTATGACACAGAAAAAGTAATAATGTGTTCCATAAATTGTGTCTAAATCACTTAATCAGGGTAATTTATCTAACTCACATCCAGACTGAAAAGCAAATGTCAAGAGATAACATCGTAATGGAAAATTCAAGAAGTATAAGAATATTTTACCACTTTAACCAATAGTTTCCTTCAGGATTGGCAGTAAAAACATTTTTATTGTTCGATCCCAGCGAGAGAGATAACAAGGCAAATAAATTTAAAGATTCTAATTAATGATTCCAAAACATGTTTCCGTGGTGTAGTGGTTATCACATCCGCCTAACACGCGGAAGGTCCCCGGTTCGATCCCGGGCGGAAACAAATTTTAATGAAAGAAAGAAAGTTAATCCTGAAAATAAATTTCTTGAATAAATTTCTTGTGTACTCGTATGACACAGAAAAAGTAATAATGTGTTCTATAAATTGTGTCTACTTTACTTAAATCAGGGTAATATCTAACTCATTTTGAGATTGAAATGCAAATGTCAAGAGATAACATCGTAATGTAAAATTCAAGAATTATGTGGAATACTTTACCACTTTGACCAGTAGTTTCCTTCACCGTTGGCAATAAAAACATATTTATTGAATCATGAAAACTCAAATTAATTGTGTATCATGTGCCCTAAGTCCATTAGCAAATTATTTTCCGTTTTTAAACATTTCATCAAAGTGCATTCATAAAACAATAACTAAAAGTCAAGTAAAAAGTGCTAATTTCCAAATTAACTTCATAACAGCCAGTGTATCCATGCTACTCATCATCACTCTATCAATCAAAATCCGTTCTAATTACGAGAATATGTTACACATCGAATCACCTTTTGAACTTTTGACCATGGTATCTGTAAATTTATTTGATACAATCACACTTTTCATGTCAACGTGTTCAATGTACAAGTTGCACAGACAATTGGAATTTCTAAATCTGTGCCAATTTATAACCAATGATATTGCAAAAAGTTTCAATATCATTCCACTGTTATCAATCAACAACATAAATACATTTAAACAAAACTTGAAGAAAAACTCAATTGGATTTCTCTTGATCAATGCATGTTTCACAATAGACCTCTTTCTAAACACGAATGACGAGAATAATTTTGCCTACGTTACCATCGAAACTTTGAGTTTCTTTAGTCAACTCATGTTTATCTTCTATTTTGCCACGATTTGCAAATTTCTTACCGTGGTTTTTGAAAGTGTAATTCGCAATATAAAATATATACTACTGAACAATCTATATGAAATATCCAAAACTACCAAATTGGTTCCGAAACTTTGCCAGGACAGGAATTATTTAAATTTGCATGTGAATTGTTGGCTACTTTTGCAATTGCAAAATTATCAAAGTTTTTATTTGGTTCTTGTAAGATTGGTTAAGGTGTTTAACGCGAATTGTTTTAATCCAACTTATACTTTTTGGCATGTACTTAGTATTGGCTGTTCCGTTATTAAGATAGTTTTGGTTGTAATTAAAATGTTTGAAGATATCCGATATATTAAGACTTTGCAGTTTAGTCTGGCAATTTTAGTTATAGGTATAAATTATGCTATGATGATTTACTTGTACTATTCTTTATATGAGTTGGAAAGCGTGGTAAGTAACAGAAAAAAAAAACAATTTTAGTGATAATTTTACAAAAACAAATTTTTGCACACCTGCTATTTTATGTCCGTCTCCTTCTTTCTCATTATATGTTCAATGCAGTAATAGACAATAGTTATTTGGGTTGCATACGTTTTGCGATAGTGCGACGTGCTCGTTAACGTGTAACCTTGAGTTCGACCGTTTAACGTTTGACTCTGCGTTCCAGCAAATTAGTAATTTTGTGATTTAAATTGGCATATTGACAAATAGAGCCCCAAATTGTTCGTAGCATCAATTAAAATCATTATAACGTTATTAAGCACTTTTTTGCGTTAAACAAACTTTGGAATATCTTATTTACCATCAATATCCATAAATATTAAAATGAAATTTTACAAAAACAAATTTTTGCACACCTACTATTTTATGTCCGTCTCCTTCTTTCTCATTATATGTTCAATGCAGTAATAGACAATAGTTATTTGGGTTGCATACGTTTTGCAATAGTGCGACGTGCTCGTTAACGTGTAACCTTGAGTTCGACCGTTTAACGTTTGAGTCTGCGTTCTAGCAAATTACTTAGTAATTTTGTGATTTAAATTGGCATATTGACAAATGGAGCCCCAAATTGTTCGTAGCGTCAATTAAAATCATTATAACGTTATTAAGCACTTTTTTGCGTTAAACAAACTTTGGAATATCTTATTTACCATCAATATCTATAAATATTCAAATGAAACCAAGCATTATAATTAAAAACATTAATTTTGATTACCATAAAATTACATTTGTAAATGAATTAAGCATAATTAGTGTCATATACTGTCCAAGATTAGAAATCAATTAATTTCCTAATTACAGAGAATTTTCACCACAAATATTCAATTCATACCTTTGGAAGTCCACTATACTCTCTGGTATATATGAACAACCACAAAAATGAAATATTTTAACTTCAAATCCAACAATTGTGCTATTTGCACATTAAAAGTAGTATTTGCAAATGGTATTATAACATCGAGCTATTTAACATACAGTTGCCCACACATAAATAAAAATTGCAAACGAGCTTATGTCGAATTATCGTCTTTACGTGTTGCTTACAATCTCATTGTAATAATGTTTTTTATCGCAACGTTTATTGCCGAAGTGAATGATGTAATCTACTCGCACCAAAGCAAAATCGAATTGCTATTCACTTTTACGCATATCATCGAACTGGTACCAGCAACTATAATTCTAATATCGTTTCAATACCAACACAAAATGAAAATCAAGGAAATCAACGGTTTGATACGGATTACTGAAAACGGTCATCAGTACGGTATTGATACAATAATCCCAGATATAACTGTCAAATACATATTGATGTGCATCCTATCGCTTTATATTGTTGTAACTCCATATACTGCTGTGACAATTTTCGAATTGTATCTTTCATTTGATAAATACAAGGGGCACGTTGTGTATCAAAAAATTACGGCGGAATATACGCAGGTTATAAATGGTGGCCTCATGGCAAATTATATGTGCGCCTGCGTATTATACAGAGAAATGTTTAAAAATTGTTTTGAACATGTAAAAAAATTACTGAATACGCGAGTATATCAGTTCGAAAATGTTTTAAATTTGTATGAACTCAACATGCAAAATCTTCATGACTCTTTGAAAAAATTAAGATGTCTCTACGCCACGTTGGGCGCCAATTTAGTTGTGGTAAATAAATTTGCTAACCCTGCTTTTCTATTCATGTGGACTTTTGTACTACTCTCACTTATCAATGGGTTTTATATCGTGTTAGCTGCATACTTTGGCGAGTTTGAATTAGATTTGGAACAAAAGATTATGGTGACTAAGTACTTGTCGTCGTTCGTAATTGTTCTTGTTTATTTGCATCAAGTTGACCTGCTTCGGAAAGTGGTAAACAAAATTAACTTTTTTCTTTCATTATCAGATTTATTTGTTTTTTTACTTCAAATTACCAATAATTCTTTGAAACAACATTGAGTTAATTAATTTTAGCATAATAACCTACCAAATAATCTTCCTTAATTATTTATATATTTTAATGATTTACAATTTAATGACCTACCATCAGTAATTAATTGTCTATTTAATAACCAATTAATACAATACATAGGCGCCGACTACACGAGGGTAACGGCCGCAACCGGACTCGAGCCCTGTGGAATTAGGTGCACTTAGGTTTGATAATTTAGCAAAAAAAATGAATTTGTTCTACGAAATACATTCCCCCCACCATGACAAATCCAAAAGTCGACGCGGCGCTTATGCTTCAATAACGACTACTTCACTAGAGCCGAACGATTTAGCCTAAATAAATTTGGCCTAACAAAACTGAAAAGTTTATATTCATAGCTTTACATGCAAATATAAATTTGCTTTATGGATGCATATCCCACATTTGTTAATAGTGCAAATCGCTTTCCTCTGTGGTGTAGGCGAGTCCCAACTTGAAGTCGAATAAAAGATAATGAACTGCAAATATTTTCTTTCGTTCACGAGCGTATTATTTCTTTTGTTGCAAGTTGAAAAACTTCATTATCTTGTAACATAATTAATATTTGAATTGTTAATGTAATTGCTTATTTTGATGTTACCTTACAAGTTGATAAAATATATTTCTATAAATTACACGTGGCGAACTCATTTGGGAAAATGAAATTGATAATATGATTATCGAGTTCACACAGTTGAATTACAAATTGTAATTTCATTTGTACGTTATTATTAAATAATTTATCAAGGTAATTTGTTTCAGAGCGACGATATAACATCATTTCTGTTTCGTTATCCAATAAGTAAACTGACGCCGTCCGAAGCGGCACAAATTGAAATTCTGTTGACAACTCTCCATACACAGAAACCCATTTTGAAGGCATCGGGAATATTTACTATTGGGACTCGTCTCATGGCATCAGTAAGATAATTTATTTACGACTACCCAATTATCTCTCAATTATTTCATAACAATCAGTATTATAGTGACGTATCGATGACATTATGGACTCATAATGCCATGGATACGTGTTTAAGATAATTTATTTACGACTACACAATTATGTCTCAATTATTTCATAACAATCAGTATTATAGTGACGTATCCATGGCATTATGTACTCATAATGCCATGGATACGTGTTTAAAATAATTTATTTACGACTTCCCAATTATCTCTAAATTATTTCATAACAATCAATATTATAGTGAAGTATCGATGGCATTATGGACTCATAATGCCATGGATAAGATTTTTAAGATAATTTATTTACGACTACCTAATTATGTCTCAATTATTTCATAACAATCAGTATTATAGTGACGTATCCATGGCATTATGGACTCATAATGCCATGGATACGTGTTTAAGATAATTTATTTACGACTTCCCAATTATCTCTCAATTATTTCATAACAATCAGTATTGTAGTGACGTATCCATGGAAATATGGACTCATAATGCCATGGATACGTGTTTAAAATAATTTATTTACAACTACCCAATTATGTCTCAATTATTTCATAACAGTCAGTATTATAGTGACGTATCCATGGCATCATGGACTCATAATGCCATGGATACGTGTTTAAGATAATTTATTTAAGACTTCCCAATTATCTCTCAATTATTTTATAACAATCAGTATTATAGTGACGTATCGATGACATTATGGACTCATCATAATGCCATGGATACGTGTTTAAAATAATTTATTTACGACTACCCAATTATGTCTCAATTATTTCATAACAATCAGTATTATAGTGACGTATCCATGAAAGTATGGACTCATAATTCCATGGATACGTGTTTATTATTCATAATGCCATCGATACCAAACAAAAACAAAACTCAGCGCTCATGTAACATGTACGTATTTAAAAAACGAAACAGCTGATTTGGAGGTTATATCTTTTAAATGTCATCGCATTTTGAGACATAATTGAATAGTAGTGGATAAAGTATTGTATATAACTAGTGAATTATTTTTCTTATTCACTCGGATGGTAACGACACTCACTGAATAATATGTATGTTATAATTTTAGATTTCCGGTACTGTAATAACATATGTCTTGGTAGCACTTCAGTTTCATGCATCTTGGAGTCAAGACTAATGGAATCAATAAAAATACCACCTCACTCAGCAACAAAATCCTCAAATTGTTTGTGTAAAACAATCCGTCCAGGCATTGTACTCTGTAGATTCTTCGGCCTTTTTCCTCTAACAACTACTCACGTTAATGGAGATTGTATTTTTAAGCAATCAAAATTCTGGTTAGCATGGTCTTTCGTGCGTATTGCATCCGTAATCGCCCAACTAATCTACTGCACCGATCTTCTAAACATTTTCAACATTATGAATGGGAAAAGTCTTCACAGTTTGTTGAGTGCCATCACCGATGTACTCTACATGTCGTACATTTTGCTGTTGACTGTGGCAAATGTCGCTAGGATTCCCAAGTATATCCAGGCGTTGAACAAATATGCCCCGTTACTACACGAAGGTCTGCTTTGCAATTCCGCACGAAAATCTGTGAGAAGAACACAAATTGGTATCTTAACAATTATAAGTACAATATTTATCATACAATTTTCAACGTTAGCATGGCTGAATTTTTCCGATAAGTTCATTAGTGAAGTTGACTTTCGCACATTTATTAATCGCATATCTCAGAATATTACGTTCTTGTTTTATGTCTTGTTTATGACAATCTCGGCAATTTTTATTGGTATTTTGGCATGTTTTGAAAAGTTGGTGATATACCAATTGAAATATGTACCAGTACACCCTGAAAATGGCATTGAGGAAACGAACAATACGAACGATTTCGTGGGTCTTGTCAAATATAAAATTTGCAAGGAAGTGCATAAGGGAAAAATGAAATTGAAAAGTATGAGACAAGTTCATATCATCGAATATTTAAGATGTCTACATGAAGAGGTCTGTTTGGTAATGTATGATATGAATGCCAGCATGAACCCCCAATTTTTGTTCCACACCACGATGGAATTAACTGTGTTGATTGTGCATTGGTATGCAGTGATTATATATTTCACATACAAATCCGCAACGCCGGTTGACACAACCATTCACTTTTTGAATTGTTTGTTTGTATTCCTGCATACGGCTGGTTTGTGGGTGTTTTTAAAAACAGCTAATCAACAGTACAACATGGTGCAAGGGTTGACAAATTTTTTATTGGAATACTCTACAAGAATTTCAACACCCGGCGAACACCAACAAGTGCGACTGTTTATCGAGAAATTAAAGTTGCACCGACCACTGACTGCAAGTGGAATTTTTACTATCGATTTGGCCATTGCAGGTCCTGTAAGTATTGCATTTTTGCATTTTCTGGAGTAATTTATAGGGAATATGTGTAATCACAATATTTTCAGATTTGTGCAAATATTTTAACATATGTGTTGGTGGCATTGCAATTTGAAACTCCCAAGGAAACAACAAATCAAGAATAAACAACGCAAAGGGATTCTAAAAGAAACCCAAACAATTTTAACTAAAACAAATATTTATTAACATTTAACAATAAAATATGTACAAAGATCAAGTATCCAAGAAAATTGGATAAATTAATGTTTATTAAGTATAATAACTTAATTATTAATGAACTAGATGTGTTTAGTTGTGTGTTTCACATTTTGTTGGTTCTGCGTTTGGATTTTTTGCGTAATTCTAATAAAATTACTTTTTATGGTAGCCTCCGTGTCCACCTCCATGACCACCGCCGCCACCTCCGTGACCACCGCCATGGCCACCACCACCATATCCGCCGCCGCCACCTCCTAAAATGGCACTCCAACCGGAACTTCCTCCGCCATGACCACCTCCGTAACCTCCTCCGCCTCCTCCTCCGTGGCCACCACCATGTCCTCCTCCACCATGGCCGCCTCCATGTCCTCCTCCAAAACCTCCGCCGCCGCCATAACCTCCACCACCACCCCCGTGGTGATCACCATGTCCTCCACCACCGCCAAAACCTCCATCAAATTGACTTAAAAAACTGTCTCCGACTCCGCCACCGTATCCACCTCCTCCTCCGCCACCGTGGCCTCCTCCGTGACCTCCACCATGTCCACCGCCAAAACCACCGCCGCCGCCGAAACCTCCGCCACCACCACCGTGGTGATCATCATGTCCTCCGCCGAATCCACCACCACCGCCGAATCCACCACCTCCTCCGCCATGGTGATCATCATGACCTCCTCCAAATCCACCACCTCCGCCGTATCCAACTCCACCGCCACCTCCGTGGTGATCGTCATGACCCCCGCCAAATCCTCCTCCACCTCCATAACCACTTCCTCCACCACCGCCGTGATGGTCGTCATGTCCTCCACCAAATCCACCACCTCCGCCGTATCCTCCTCCACCACCACCGCCTCCATGGTGATCATCGTGCCCACCTCCAAATCCTCCACCAAATCCACCTCCGCCGCCATATCCTCCTCCTCCTCCACCACCACCATGATGGTCATCATGTCCGCCTCCAAATCCACCTCCTCCTCCGTATCCACCTCCACCACCACCTCCGTGATGGTCATCACCTCCATGTCCACCGCCGAAACCACCGCCGAATCCACCTCCTCCTCCGAAACCACCTCCGCCGCCGTGATGATCACCACCAAAACCAGATCCACCGAATCCGCCCCCTCCGCCATAGCCACCACCACCTCCTCCATGGTGATCGCCCCCGCCGCCGCCAAAGCTGCTCACGCCATAACCGGTACCTCCTCCACCACTGTGATGGTCACCGCCGCCACCATGTCCGCCGCCGAAACCACCTCCAAAACCACCGCCTCCGCCATGGTGATCGCCACCGCCTCCATGGTGGTCGTCTCCGAAACCACCACCGCCGAAACCTCCTCCGCCACCGTGACCACCGCCGCCGCCATGGCCACCACCATGCCCTCCGCCAAACCCACCGCCGAATCCACCACCAAATCCACCGCCGTGCCCACCGCCGTGTCCACCGCCTCCGTCATGATGGCCACCATGCGATTCGGGTACGTGAATTCTTATATGAACACTAAAAACAATAATAAAATAATTTATAAATAATAAAAAAAAAGTAATTATTAAAAATAAGAAAAAATAAAACTTACTGTTCTTTACCAAACGTGGCTGCGCAGTAGGCAATCAGCGCAGGCAGAACCAACAAAAACTACAATAAACCACAACAGCACATTAGAAAACACGGAAACAAACATTTTAATTCAATACTTATAAATGTTTTTGAAAAAAAAACTTACAAATAATTTGGAAGCCATCAAAAGTGACTTCCTGCACCTTCACACATACACACACTAACACAGTATCAACTAAAACTTCTTCTTACGCCAAAGAATGGTTTTGTTCAAATGTGCGTTCAACTTGAATACCTTATTCGTTTTATACCGAAACTGGTAAACAGGGAGAGTATCAAATCAACGACTCCCCAAACTCCGTAACGAATCATTTGATGCATTAGATTCTCCCCACTTTACGTGTGCTGTGAATAGTTCTTTCTCTGCTTGAACTTCTTCTGCCATTTCTATGCAATGCACATCATCGTAGCATATATTCCTCATAATTGAGAGTGAAAGACTTTTACAGCCAGCGCTTCATAGATATGGACGATGACATTGTTCGCTAATAGTTAAAGCATTGCTAACAAGCAAAATTATACAAGGTGATCAAGCAATAATGAACTTACACATACAAGATACAAGTTCAGTGCAGTAAAAATTGACTTAAATATGTTAATTTGATCTTGGCTTCGTTGCGTTATTTGCAAGATATTTTTAGCCATCACCTATCTTTCGTTACTTAACCTTCAATAAGTCGGAAAGTAAAAATAGGTACTGACTAATGACCATTTACTAAATTTCGGAGACGACATTTTTTTTATCTGAAAGTGGTGATTACATCTTCAATTTTGATATCACTTCCTTTTTGTGACAATTTCCACTTTCCGATTAAAGATTCATGGAGATCCGTCGAAAAACCGACTTCGATATTTTGACCGATCACCTATCTTTCCTTACTATACGTTCGTTCGGTAAGTCGGAAAGTAAAAATATGTACCGATCATTACTAAATTTCGGAGAACTTATTTTTTTATCTGACCGAAGTATTTACATTTTGGGTTTTAATATTACTTAATTTCTGTACAATTTCCACTTTCCGATTAAAATTAGTTTCACGAAATTTGTTGAATAATCGGAAAGTTGTAAACGCGTAAGGAATTATTAAATTTCATTGATCGCCCAAGTAAAATATTTTCTGGCTGTTAATTGTTTTGAGGACTTCGATATTTTGACCAATTACCTATCTTTCCTTATTATACCTTCGGTAAGTTGGAAAGTAAAAATAGATACAGACCATTTACTAAATTTCGGAGAACAAATTTTTTTATCTGAAAGAGGTATTTACATTGTTGGTTTTGGCATCACTTAATTTCTGTACAATTTTCACTTTCCGATTAAGATTTTTTTACGAAGTTTCTTGAATGACCGGAAAGTTGCAAATGCGTCCTGATTTATTAAATTTCGTTGATCGCCCAAGTAAAATGTTTTCTGGCTGCTGATTGTTTTGAGTATTTCGATATTTTGACCGATCACCTATCTTTCTTTACTAAGTATACCTTTGGTAAGTCGGAAAGTAGAAATAGGTACTGTCTATTTACTAAATTTAGGAGAACAATTTTTTTATCTGAAAGTGGTTGGAATGTCACTTAATTTCTATACAATTTCCAATTTCCGATTAAATTTATTTTCACGAAATTTGTTGAATGGTCGGAAAGTTGCGATTTATTAAATTTCATTGATCGCCCAAATAACTTAATGCTTTCTGGCTGCTGATTTTTGTGAGGATTGTCGAAATCTACCAAATCATTAGCTCTTGGAAGAAAATATTTTTGGCAAAAATTGTAAATTGAAAATAATTGAGACTTTTTCCCGAAACCATTACTTTCGTTATACCTATCTTCGGCGTATTGATCGGAAAGTAAAAACTCCTAATTGTAAAATCTAAATACCTACTATAAGTTTGAATTAAATTGAATGTGAATGGCAATAAAGGTTTGTTAATTGTAAGTTTTTTCCTTAACATCTTTCTTCTCATCAGTGTATTCGAACGATTCGAACAATTTCACTTTCCATGCCCACCTCCTACTTTTGATCTTCACATCAAGATCCAAGCAAGTCACGATTTTTTATAATACAATCGTTTCAGTGCAAAACCATCTCCAAATCTGGCAATAGACTTGACGATTTTTATTTTGATTTTATGATTAATAGCGCTACAATCTTTTAAGTACATATTTGTCTTTGAACTAAAGAGCTAAGGAAAAAATAAAATAATAAAAAAAGTTTCACAAATTTGAAAGTTGAATAACCCTAAATTTAAAATTGAAATCTTTCTCCTTGCAATTGTCATTAAAAGGAAACGTTTGAGTGATGTTGTTAAATAAATCTTTTGCTACTGCTAATTAAGCAAATCATATGAGTTTTTTTTTTGTTCAAAGCATTTAAGTATTTTGTTGTGTTATAAAATGTTATTTAACATCTTTGAGTTTCTTTGTAAAATTGTAAATTGTCAATTCAAAAGAAAGAGAAAAATTTTAAAAGCGAGAAAGTTATGCGTCCATCGCTTACATATGTCAAAAGAAGTTTGCAATTGAAAAATCTAAATGCTCACAATGCGGGGAAACACAATAATACAAGATTGAGTACGTGTGAGTATGTGATTTGTGTGGTAAAGTAAAATTAAAGAGTGAAAGGAAGCACAAGCACACCATCTCCGAGTACACGACTCTTGAACTTTCTTTGATTCTCTTTAATTCTCTCTATAAAGTACAAGTACAAGTTTATTAGTTTAGATTTTATAACATTCCAATTGAAGTTTTAAAGTGTAAATAAGTAGAATTAAACAAAACAAAAATTTCTATGAAATTAGTAAAAAAAATTTCTTTACTTTTAACATTCACAATTGTTTGATCTCAGGAATTAATTAAGTAAATTTTTAAATTTAACAACAAAAAGTAAAACTAAATATTCAGTGTAAACCTGACATAGTCCCATGTTTAATTTTTTTTTATAAATTTCTAAGTGGTGAATGTTTTGTTTGTCAAAGTCAAGGCAATATCGCAATGAACCTGCAATGTTATTGAACTGCGACCTTTTCCAAATTTAAAAATCGTGAATGTGATCATAGTTTGCATTCACTTCGCACTTCCCATATTCTTTTATCTTTGAAATTCTATTGCTTAGGTATTGCTTATGTTTACGTGAATTACGTGCATTAATCTTCTCTTCTCTTCTCTTAGCAAATTACAAATTGCACAAAATGAACTCTCACTTTTCACTGCTTAATGGTTTCCAGAGATTTCACGTTTCTTCTTCTATACTTACAGCCTACGTAAACCAACATAACACGTACATATTGATGTATAAAATGTAAACACAATTATGAACCGTACCTTGTAATTTGTAATGATTTTAATTTTAATATATTAATTCCGCAGTACATCGAATCTTTCTTTATTTTCAAATTTATAATTTCTTTTATACCACATGCTGCTATAATAGTATATTATTCAATGAGCGTGTATTCAGGCTATTATATGCGAGGGCGAAGGTTACGTAGCGAGACGAAGTCGAGCGGAGAATACTTGCATTATATGCAAGCAACGATATATCGTGCTTTTGTCGACAATCTAAGAATCTAATTGAAATAGTTTTATTTTATTGTATAGATGAAAATGAAAACGTTTTTAATTCAATTCTTAAGGTCGATTTATGCTCGCCTGTTAACATGTAACACTTAACCACTAAGGCTCAACATTTGACAATTATGACTTAAATTTGAAAAACAGCAGGGTTAAATCTTTAAATCTTAAATGGCAAACATAAATGGTTAATCGATATATTTTTTAAATGTTAAATCTTAAGTCTTAGAAGTTAAGTGTTAAATGCTAAGTGGCGAGCATAAATCCAGACAACTTTCATCGCAGTGCTCGCAAATCTCAGGATGAATATCGTAACATGACAATTTAATAAAAATAAATCTTCTTGTAGTATTACAAAAGACATTGACAATGATATCGTAATTTTTCCTTTTTATCACTTTCATTATTATTACATATTGACAATGGAAACACATAATTTGTAAAAAAGTTATAGAAGTTACCAGTCGTATACCATCGCAGGAATACAAAATAAGGATTATCAATAAATGTTGATTAATTCGCTATTGTTAATGCATATTGAATAAAATAATTTTTTTTAATTGCAGAGACAAGTCGTGACTTAGAAACGGATACATTTTTAAAAACCGTACACTCATACAGTGATTACAAATGACGGATACATATTGGAAATTCAATCATTGCATACACTTACTTAAGACTCGAACGTTTGACACATAAGAAACGACCAGTTGGCAGTTCCACATGTATTTTTTATGCATGGCTGCTTTTCAAGTTCAATCGTTTTATTTACCTGATAGCGTTTTCGATGTGTGGTTTCTCAACCACTCTCGCGGAAATCGATATACATTTGCGCATCGATCCCGATCGCAACGCGAAAGCGTTTTTCGATTTCTCTTGGCACGAAATCGGATATTACAATTTGACGACGAGTGTTGGATTACATTATCAATAAAACACTTGTTGTTGTGTTGTCAAGGAGGCGCTACACTTTATGTAATGCTTAGCGAACCACCAGAAAACAATCAGAAAATGGTCGTGAAACTGTAAAAGACTTTGCGAAATGTTACTTTGTACACACAAAAAATTAGATTTTTTAATAGTAAAATCAAATTTAGTATAATGTTAAGAATATGCTATTAGCGAATTTTGTTGGCACCCCAATTCCTGAAAGAAATTACAAATTTATGGCAAAATAATTTACCATCGCCGGGCTAGAAGAATTAAGGAATTTAATTTAATTTAATTTGTTCTTATAATCAAATTTATCGTTTTTTTTTTGCAAGTGCTGGAATAAAGTTTTTGATACATTTATATTTATTTTGTGAAAATGTGGGAATTAACCAGCAATTGGCAATAAAATTTGAGGTTGGTATGTTATAATTATTAATTATACATTGAAAATCAATTTCACAACACATTTTATTCTAAGAGATTCATTAAAATCAAGTTTTTTCAAAAGAATTACTTATCCAGTAAGTATTTAAATTTAATAAGTATAATTGCAAATACAAAGAAAGAATTAGGCTTACAACCATGTGAAGAGACAACAGACAAGCACTGGTTTTACAAAGAAATAAAGATTTTATTTAAGGCATTTTGCTAAATTCGAAATGTTTGTCACCACATTATTTAATTTCTCCTTAATGCAATTAATGGCTTCTTGGTTGGAGCCATTTGCAATCGAATCAACATCATTGGAGACTGATTTAATATTACCAAGAAAAGTTGTAATCGAATCAGTAATTTTTGAAAAAATACCAATTTTGCCAACCCAATTCGCTTGATTATAATCGTTAACATCATTTTCAAGATTTTGAAGTGTTTTAGTTAAACCTTCTATCTGTTTTATAATATCTGTTATACCATCAACGGTGGGACAGGTCTTGATACCCTGTAGAGATGTGATGGCATTCTGAAGAGTGCTTAGGCATGAACCTACGTCGAAAGCACTTACTACATCTTCTTCATTAGGATCATCATGGAAATTTTCAGTGTTCGATGCTTCGATGATTTTAGTAGCCGAAAGCTGCTTGAAAGAAAATACTAGATATATGAAGAATACCAATTATTTTTATTGCCCACTTAAGTGGCTGAAGCACATCAAGGAGACAAAAAGTAGCAAATTGAATTTCATTTTGAACTGTTTCAATATGTACTTTAGGAAATACAATATGTACTAAATTTAAATGAAATAATCTCAAAGAAGCCGACAAAACAACGAATTATTAATGTAAATTAAATTTATTTTCAATTTTGAAAACAAAAGTTGGGTTGCGGGATTCCCAATATTCAAATTCGATGCGTTTTTTTAGCAAATACAATGATACAAATACCAAGCAAAAATATAAATAAAATATATAAATATATAAATATGTAAATAAAAATTCTGACCAACTATTTTTCCATTATTTTCCAGATTTGGACACCAAAACCAACCCTTCCACTTATGTATATACCTATTATTGATATCAAACTCACAAACAACCAGACAAATTATTGAATGTATTACTCAAATTGGCAATAACAATATTTACGCATTGCCTTTCCGTAGCATTTAATCTGATGCTATTGTTGCCAATGATAGTACTATTTGTACTGTTTCTAATCACTGGGATTGATAGCATGTCTTCCACTGACGTGCGAAGTGCATCCAAATCTGGAGCAATTTGGATAATATCTGAAGCAATATTAAGAGCTTTCCGGACTTGACAGAAAATGTCTCGGCAATACCTGAAGAGGGCATAAGTACTTGCCAAAGCATCGAATTGCAGATTATAGTCAGAGACTCGATTGAATACGTCTTGGCCCAAATTTGATAAATTCGATGTGCACCGTAATAGATTATCGTTTAGGGAGCTTCCTACTTGTATGAAACGCACGAGACGATAATTCAAACATGCAAGTTGTTCGAGTGATGGTATTTGTTGTGATGCTTCATTCGAATTACTGTTGCTATTGCTTTCTTCGCTGGTACTGTTGCTGTTGCTTTCATTGCTATTATTTTGGGTCTTGGACTAAAAAAAAAAATAATAATTTCTAAATATTAAGATTTGGTATTTTTAAAAAATTAGTTACCTGATTGAATAACGATACTGTTAACATGATTATAAGAAAGGTGTAAGTAAGTTGAAACATTTTTATGCAGAATGTTGACAAAGTCGGAGTAAGTTGTTGGTATGTTTGCGTTTGCAGAACAAGTAAATTTATCAGTCTATATAAAAATTATATATATATATATATATATATATATATATATATATAACACTGTTGGTGTGGTGAATGTGTAAAAATGCATTAAAATGCAAACTGCAAGAATTCCCTCTCATAATATTGGTAAACAGATTTTAAAATGCAATAAAGCCATCTAAAGAATTTTTTGAAACTATTTACCTATTCATTGCATGTGTTAAAAGTCGGAGCATTCGTAATATTTGCATATTTGAAAATCCTCAAATACACAGTGCGTTTTTTTTTAAGATCGCCCATAGGGATTTAAGTGGTAAAAACTATAGGCCTGCTGAAAATTTTGTAAAGCATGAAATCAGAATTTTTAACAAATTTTGATAATTTAAACAGTCCTACAGCTTGAAAAAAAAATTAAAGAGAATTGAAAAATTTGACATTTTAATGGTAGGCAGACAAACTAACAATTGTTTTAGCTCACAGATGGCTCACAGCATTAAAATGAAGTTGATTGTTCCGTTGCCTATCACAAAATATTCAAAATTTTTAATATTCTTTATAATTATTTTTTTTCAAATTACTGCGTTAAACAATGTCAGAATGTCTTAAGAATGTTAGAAATTAAGAGCGTGATTTTTTGAGTTTTCAGCAGGAGATCTATTAATAAGACATAAAGTTTTTACGATGCAAATCACATTGTGGTAGTAATCCTTCCAAAAATGCGCGCCAAATTTGAATTGATTGTTTCTATTGGTAAGCCTGTTCCACGCAGCTCGTATGTCAAACACGGGTCAATGCCAGGTTAATTGTTTGTGCTTGAATTTTAATTATGAACGACTTTATTTCATCTTTTGTTATTCTCACTCAGTGTCACTCAGCTGCCATTTAATAGTATATTATTATATGAGCGATTATAATAGCCATTACTCACGAAGATTATGTTTGAGCCCACGAGCCGATAGGCGAGTGGCGCAAATTCATCTGATGGAGTAATGGCCATAATCGCGAATATAATACTATGCTTTTTCTACACCTTGCACCATTTTTAACACAAAATACAAATTGTGATTTCATCACGAAACTGACAAGTGAACCTATATGGCGGGTGATCACATACAGTTTTGACAGTATTTATCGGGTTGCTATGATTGCTTCGAGATTTTATCAAATCGATCGGTCACTTTAAATTCGTTAAATCTTGTTGAACTTTGATACGCGATCAATCTAGGATTTAATTTCACTAATTTCTAAAAATCCATTACTCACGGTAGTGAGTAATGAAAATCCAGTATTCACGGTAGTGAGTAATAGGTACCATGAATCACTCAAAAAATGCTAATAATGACCATATAACTAAATAGGTGTAGAAAAAAT
>JARJEB010024481.1:0-11365 GCA_030264535.1 Liometoxenus newtonarum
CGCAAAAATCACACTCTTAATCTGTACCATTTTTAACCCATTCTGATAGTTTTTAATAATAAGAGTAGTCCTATTTCTTCAAAAAATAAATTAAAGAAATTCGAAAAAAATCATGGTAGGCAACCACACTTACAATTGCGTCAAAAAGTTTCTGTGGCTTTTTTTACCTTTCACAAGTGTTTTCTTTTTCTTTACTTTAATGTTTTGTGGCTCGGAAAAGTAACCATTCTTAACTTTTCCGGAAGCGTGTACGTCGCAATTATTAATAAAAACGAATTTTATGTAAGAACACGAATTGACGTCTCAAAAATTTTTTAATTGACAATATGTTGTTTAAACATTTGAACAAATAGTTTAATGGGTTGCATACTTATCAGCTTTTTTAGATTTAAATTTCTCCACTTTTCTTTAATTTTTTTTGTACTCTTTTTAGTAGAAACTATCAGAATGGGTTAAAAATGGTATAGGTTAAGAGTGTGATTTTTTGGGTCGCAAAATTTTCAACAAGAAACCCATTAACACGACGTAAAAATTTTACCATGTAAATCCCGATAGAAGATCTTTAACAGATCAGACCATATAATTAAAAAGAATAACCGCAGTTGCAGTGTTTTTTGCTGTTAGTCAATTGCATCACGAAATGCCAAGTTATCGTTCTGCTCTTTTCCACTTGTTTTCCACCACTGAAAGGTCGAACTTCGGTAATTCAAACGAGCCAATCTGTAATTGCTGAAAATGAAGGCTTTGTTGTGTGGGTTCATAAATTAAAGCAAGCCAAAAATGTTACGAAAAATATGAAAGTGTGCTATAATCGCTTTTTAAAAGACGATATCATATTACCTAATAGATTAAATTGGAGGTTAAATTTAATACTAAGCATTGTCTTTCTAAAGAGTAATTATTTTGGATATTCGGCATAAAATCATCCTTCTGCAGTGCCACAAAATTTGCCAAATTACTATTACTTCACTCGATCCACCATTTGCTAAAAAGACAGCGCCATCTAGATTTAATTTTAAATCCCATTACGCATCACAACGGTGGGAAGGGCCACATTTAAATGCGGCATGATGCCCGTTAGATGGCAGCTCATAAATACAACTGAAGCGCTCTTTAGTAAAAATACAATACAGTTTGCGTCGCTAGAAAGGGCTTCATTTTCAAGAAGCATCTAGCCGGTACCCTGGCTACTATGAACCTGACCAATGAACAGGAACATGATCATTTAGCTCCCTAACTTTGCAGTGCCTACCAGTGCAGCTTGTTTCCGCCGTACTTTTACCCTTATAATTCTACCCTTCAGTAGTCCTACCAGTGAAGGTTATTTTTTAATTGCAAATGAGGGTGGCCTCCGGCCAAATGACCCTCTCAAACAAAAACACTATGTAAAAAATTTTGAAAAGGGGTATTATGGCTTAGATGCATGTTTTGTCCGAGGTTTCGTCTGTTCTTCACTTGGTTTTTCGTCTATAGGTTTCACTGCGTCGCACTTACTTAAGGCACTTTGGCCATCTCAAATGGTCAGGTTCAAAGTAGCCACGGTACCGGTTAGACTCTAGTCATTTTTAAATTCACTGGGAAATGACTTCCTTAGTTACTTTACTAAGCGCACGTTTTTTTGATGTCGTCCGCCTGCTTCTGGAAGTCGGAATGACCGTTTTTTTGCTACGGAATACTCATTCCGGTTTATACGTTTTGCACCATTTCGAGAGACCATGCAAACGGAAGATTAAAGAGTGGGGGAATGTTTTCGCTGATTTACCATATATTATTTTGACATTATCGATGAAATTGTTGCAAATACATTACATTCATGTCGAATTATAATTCGTTTGCGTTATTTATGATTATTAATAAGTAATGTATACATTATTCTCGCTTTTAGAGAAGGTGGGAGAACAACAACCAACTTCCCCCACTCCTACTAAAACCGGCTTGTGCAGGTTTGCGTTTTTTTGCTCTTCCAATTCCAAAATCTTCCTTCTTGGACGTAACCAAAAAAACGTGCCCTAAATCAACCTATTCAAT
The DNA here is from genome assembly GCA_030264535.1 of Liometoxenus newtonarum. Taxonomy (NCBI): domain Eukaryota; kingdom Metazoa; phylum Arthropoda; class Insecta; order Coleoptera; family Staphylinidae; genus Liometoxenus; species Liometoxenus newtonarum. Next base: position 2,029 of record JARJEB010024481.1, read on the forward strand.
TTATTCTTCTTGACCACAGGCTTTCCTCAATTCTAAATTAACTTCCAAACACGGAACGGAGATGTGAAATATTTATTGTATTAATTTAAAAACATTTATTATATGTCAAAAACAACCATAACTAAATGTTTTTATTCATTAATTTAATACGTATTTATGTTTATACTTTGGACATTGTTGATTTGTTGAAAATTTTTTACTAGTTCTGTTATATCCGTAACATGTTTAAACAAACACAGCCCACCACGGTTTAAATATACTGTTTAAATATACATCATTAGTTCCATTAATTTAGTTTGCTGATTAACTACCCACATAAAATGCCATAAACAAACGAAATATATACAGCATTAATGCGTCTACAATTCATTTAAAGAAAATTTAAAACTGCCAACTGTACCTTTCATATTCAGGTATTATAATTCGCAAAATTCTATAATAAATATACAAATTTGAAAATACAAATAGAAAATGCATTCAGCAAACACAATTTACTGGGTCTTTTTATCTTCAATCGCTGGTGTCGATTCTTCTTTGGTTTTAGCCTCCTCTTCGACATAACCAAATTCGTTGCGTCTTGATTTATCAACCGGATAAATCCATTTCTGATAGAGAAATATCAAAAAGATGATATCATCTCGAAAGCATCCTATTCTGTACATGGTAGGCATTTTAATGACAAACGCAAACATATCGTCAATGAACGTATTCAAAAATTTGTACGTCAACATACGCCATGGCAAATGGGCCACCGACTTTAATTTGTAATTAATAAACAATTGGGGCGTCATCATAATAAAGCCGAATGTTAATAGGTATCCGTAGAGCATATTCAAGACGAAAGAGTACCAGCCCTTGTGCTCCATGTACAACAATGAGTAAACACTGTAACCAGCTAGTAAGGGGAAGCACACCCATGATAAATATTTAAAAGCTAATTCGTCATATTGCCTGGTAGAACTTGTAACGTATGAACCTTTATCTTTAAATGATATCCAATTATTTTCGAATTTTACATCAACGACTTTCTGAATCTTCCACAATTCAATGCCCAATCCAATGAAACAAGAAATACGCACCATCGTGTTCGTGTCGTTGTCCAATACGTAGAGCAATACGATCATCGATTGAAAAACGCTAAAGAAGACTGAACGAACTGAGAGACCTTCGAGTGAATTTCGATTGTTCCAAAATTGTATGTCATTTTTGAAAGCCAACAATTCAAAAATGGAATGTAAAATTGATACAGCGATAGTAATACCCAATAAATACGGATTCGTTTCCAATAATGTTTCCTTCAATGTGTCCTGCTCCTCGTCCGTTTGTTCGACATCATCTTGGAACCAGTTCCATTGCTGTCTGATCTTCTGCGCTGCGTACAATTGCCATTTGAATAGACTTAACGGGTGGAAAGTAATTTGCAGCGTGAAGGTATCATTAAGAGGTTTGTAGTCTTTTGCCATGTTCCAATAATCATTGACGAAGACGACCGGTTTGTATGTGTTTCCATTGTCGATGAATTTTATATATTCGTCTAGAGGAGGCGGTACCGCTCCGTATTGCCAATTCGTATGATCTGTTACCAAGTTTATTGTGATATTCGGATGCCAATGTGATACAATTTTACCATCTTCGACTCCATCCGTTTCTGATTCGCCAGTTAACAGATTCTTCCGACCACTTGCTTTTAACTTTTTATATCTGCAACCAAATAATAACGATAAATGACTCGCATTTTAGGTGTATACTGGTATGTGGGTTGCCTATCATAATTGCAATATTTTCCACGTTTCCGTTCATTTTGATTATTCGCTAAATATTCAGCAAACAATGTAATGCATTATCTTATCTTAAACTATAGTCTACATAAAAAAACTGCATATACCTACCTATTAAGTTGCTTATGTGACGATGAAATAATCTTTTTGCCAAAATTCTTTGCCCTCGGATCTGGACTCTCACCAAATTTCGTAACGAACGTGTGCAAATACAGTGACCCATTATTCTGCATATGCTCCGTGACAGGAATACTATTTTCAAATACATAGGAACCATCTTGTTCTGGCCCACCAGACCAATCACCGTACATCAAACCTTCTTCGATCCAAAATCGATCTTCCATTTGAAAATCTAACAAATCCTCTTTTTCAGATAAATATACGTGAAGTGTGTACAACGTTCCATTCGGAAACATATTTCTAGCAGCTGGCGTCACTGATGCAACACCAGTTGGTGATGTGGTAGTTGGTGGTGCTGATTTGCGAAAGAATGAAGTAACAAAATAGATAATCATTGCTCGTAACAAGAGAGACTTAAACATTGCCATGGCGGACTCCATGCGGGTGGGTTGTCGGTCCGCCAATCCTTCTTGTCCTCCTTCAGCCTAGACATTTAATTAAGGATTTTATTAGTCATTGTGGACACTCGGCATCCACTTTAAATTATTTGAACATTGATAATCAATTAATGAAAATTAACCTACATTTTGATGACTAAACGTTTATTGATTACTTACATTTGTGCCGTTTGCTACTTCTTGTCCTGTAGAAGTGGATGCGTTTGTGGTAGGTTCTTTTGTCGAACCATTTGCGTTCGTCGTTTCACTCATAATTGCACTGAATGTGTGGATTTTTTTAACGTTTCAATTCAGTAACTGATAAATTCGGAATAATTTCAACTAAACACACGTCATTAAACCGACGTTCGGAACCGATCACGTGAATTTGTGATTTGTGAAGCAATTATACCTATTTTTAATGCCAGATGTCGCAATACGCGCTTGAATGTCAATGCAATGTGAATTGCCTAAGTTGGGCTACCGTCAAATGTAAATGACAGAACAATGTTGCCACGGTTACCACCCATTTGTCAAACCCTATTCATGACTTTTGAATGACGTTTACTTCTCTAATACGAAACGCCTGATATCTATTACATTTTTACGAACTAACCCGGCGTTTGGAACCGATCACGTGAATTTGTGATTTGTTAAGCAATTATACTATTTTTAATGCCAGATGTCGCAATACGCGCTTGAATGTCAATGCAATGTGAATTGCCTAAGTTGGGCTACCGTCAAATGTAAATGACAAGACAATGTTGCCACGGTTCCCACCTATTTGTCAAACCCTATTCATGACTTTTGAATGACGTTTACTACTCTACTACGAAACGCCTGAGATCTATTACATTTTTACAAACTAAGCCTCAGCTATGGCTGCCACACATGTGACTAATTTTTCGCTTTTTATTTGATCCATGGAACTCCACAGAAAAACCTCCAGTGCAGTTACACAATGTTTGATTGGTCCTGGAGTTGTACTGGAACACTTTCATTGCAACTAATAGTAGATCCTTGAGTCAAATCGAGAGCGATTATGGTGAATGAATCAGTCCGATTCAAATCCAGGGCCAAAACGTACTCGATATAATGGTTTTCTAATTCTACAAAAATAAAATACAAAAATACAAAAATACGTATGCGTAGGTGTATGTTTGGTTGCAGTTGTATGAATTACCAAAAACTTTATCAAAGATGGAACCGGCAACAGTGCAACAACCTAGTAAATGAGTTGCCTATGTTAAACTATTCTAAATTTTTGCGATTTTGTCTCAAATTTTGTTGAGTGCAAATGAAATTTTGGATTACAGAAGTGAAAATGAGCTTGCACTGGTGTCCTCTTGTAAATCGAAAGTGACGATAACGTCGATAACGATAAACTTCATATCATTAGATAAATGTAACGAGTACATATATTTTTATTTGTGTCTATCGAAGAAATAGAAAAAGTTCGAAAACAAGGCAATGAAAAAGGGTAAAGTTGAATTTATATTTGAGAAATAATTTTACATCGAGAGAAATGATTCGATTGATTTATAATAAAGCAATTAAGAAAAAAATATAGAAACATGACTTGTATTTGGATCATCGATTTTCTCTTTCTGTTTCAATTGATATTTTACAAAACATATCATTTCACATTACACAAACATCGTCTTCAAGTCATTAATAATAATATACATAGTTAAAACGTTAAAAATAAATAAATCCATCATCCATGATAATCTTTGTTCTTATTATTTATGTGCACATTGAACATAGTTTTATGCAAAATGTGGACAACAAAATCATAAATATATGTGTATATTTCATTTAATTAATAATAAGATATGTGTTTATATCTACAATCAATTCTTTTTACTTAATATTTACTTTTCCATTTCGGCAAGTTTTGTGATGTTTTCAATCGTCAAAAGATTATTATTTACAATTTTTGGCTTATTAGTTACATTTTATACTTTTTAGTTAATTGTTAGTTAAAATTTGTTTCCACTTCTCTTGTTTTATATTTTTCATCATGTACAACAGATGGCGCACTTGTTTTGATAATTAATCCAGTTAGCCGCCATCTGCAATACAGTACATTATTTAATAAATACATTCATCAACACATTTTGCGAAGGACCAAGTTTGGAACGTAACTGCATTCTTTGGAATAGACAAACTTTAAATTTATAAATCAAAATCAGTCACAAATACATCGATCATTTAAAATGTTTCATCATGTCATAAATTAATATTGCTATAAAATTATTATTACATAATTTATAAACAAAAAGACGCATAAAAAGTACGGATATCATACACATTGTTAAAACTTGCACAAAACATTTTATTATAAAGCCTTAAGCTCCATTGTTTTAAGAATGATGTCATGAAAATCCGTCTTCCGTCCGGTTTCCGGCATCCGTTGAATTAATATAGTTATATTAATAATGCACATTCAATTTAAAAGTACTTTTTTGTTTGCTTTTTCTAGTACATTTGATGTTGTGTTTATGGTGTTAAAACTTTTAGGGCCACCAAGGTCACTGTAATCTTGGCCAATACTGTGCGGACATGTCTGGTTGTCCTGGTACTGCTATAGGTACGGAAACTCCAGGAGATATCAGACCTGCAGATACACACAGACACAATATTTAACCAAATTGATTAAATGAATGATATGGATTGAAGCAAATACCCGTTGAGGATGATCCGTTGGTATTATATTGATGCCCGTTCATTTGATATGGTTGTGCAGGACTGCACGGCGATGGTCGTGACCCGTAACCGATACCCAAATCGTAACTGGGTCTTCCCATACAATAACCGCTCATTGCGCCACCCATACTAGGACTATCGCGTTGTTGCAGACATGCACCAGGTGAAGGACCCATCCCGCTGTTCAGGCCAGTATGACTGAACGATGACATGGACGACATTGGTGTACTAAAATTAACACAAAATACAGAAATTTTACTAATTTTGAAACTGTTTTGTTCCACAGTACCTATATGAATCAGCTATTGACATTGGTGGTGGAATCGGTGAGTACATTGATGTATTATTGAAGCCTTGTAAACGTGGCGGCGAAGCAGCAGGACCTGGGTGTTCGGCAGGTGCTGGTGCGCCGCGACGTTGATTACGCAATTTCTCCTCACGACGCCATTTCGCGCGCCGATTTGAGAACCACACTTGGATGCGAGCTTCGGGCAGACCAATTTTCGCTGCGAGTCGTTCTCGTGCGAACACGTCGGGATAATGCGTCCTCTCAAATTCTGAAACATTCCGTATGATATTATTCAAGTTATAAATGCTGCAGCAAAGTTTTAATGACTTTAATGACTTGGTAAAATCACCTCATTAATCTTTTCACTTGTTAAAGACGTGGAAGCAATTATGCCATTAAGAGGATGCATGATTGACAATAAACATATAGAACATTGAAGATCACTTACCCTTTTCTAAACTGTCAATTTGATCGTTGGTAAAAGATGTCCGGTTTCTTTGAAGCTTTCGTTTCAGGCGTAAACGCGCTTGGTCATCATCAGGACCGGCACTACTACCCGCATTAGAATTATCGCCAGAATTTGTTTCGTCCGAGTTTAAGCCATCCATATCTGTTAATGAAAAACATTATTACATGATTTACTTTTTTTGGTTTATCAATTGCTTTCAATCATTTTACCGGGCAATATTAAAAAGAATTTGCAAAATTTGCAAAATTGACTGCTGAAAGGTATATTGAATATTTTCTATATAAGTATGGAAATAATCCCCCAACAAAGAAATACATGTAAAATAGCACACAATTTTATTCATAGAAAACATAATAAGGTGTTTTCAATATTACCGAAAAACCAGAACACAAAATTATCTGAATAGAATAAGGAATATATAGGTACTTAAAATATAGTTCAATAAAATGCTGTAACATGCCATTTGTCATATAAAGCAAAGAAATAACGTCAAGAAAGGGCCGGGACATGTGTTCGTTTGGTCCTTCGGACCGGTAGCATTCGGATTTTGTTCTCCAGCTCGGGTCTGAGTAGAAGTCCACCCGGAAAAAAATGTTTTCAAGCAATGCACTCGAGCGAAAACGTTTAGATTGTACCGTATAATTGAAAAGGAGAAAAAATCGTGTGCCACATCGAACATCCATGGAAAAAGTGTATCTCTCCCAGTGCGTTCATTGCGTGTTAGAAGAAGACCACCACACGTCAAACGTATTTAACATCACAAACAAGCAACAAACGGAACCTATAGTGAACGCCGGTGTACCACCACACCAAAAGGGGACCGTTTCGGAAATTTATTTATCGCTCACTGACGCGTTAATAACAAAATTTTCGATTTTTGAAAGAATGTAGGAAAAAAATGTACTTATCCAATATGCAAGAGCTTTTGTTAATAGATTAATGTTCCAATCTTGTAACGTAACAACTGTTTGAAAAGCAAGGCATCAACATCACCTAATCCTACTACTGCAAGCGTTTATTTTGATCCTTTGTATCGATAGATTTATTTACGTCTCGCGTTTTACACGATGACTGTCCGTGTCGACGGGCAAGGTGATAAAATAAATGTTTGCCGAGCAAATTTGGTTATGGTATACGCACGCATATACATAAAATGGTTGGAGAAACGCAAATGCCGACGGTGCGGTGCGACAGGCAAACAGATAGGCAGACAGAAAAGGGCGCCGCGGCATATCATCCCCCGTTCATAGAGAGAGTTTCGTGCTTGCACCAACAATCCAATGTATGTGGTACTGCCTGCCTGCATGGCATAGTGACGGCATCCCACCCGAAAAGGTCCTTATCGCTTGTTTCTGGCTGGCTGCGTTCGTTGCCGTAACGTAGATCGGGATGTCTTATCTTTTAGGGAGGGGTAGTCGAGACTCGACGCGATGGGGATCCGAGGGAGTATCACCGCGAACGCCTGCACCCACACCCACACACACACACACACACACCCACACAAAAATAAAACGGAAACACCGACGAAGGTAGATGAGACTCTTATACGAGTTTATGGAGCAAGAGCAGCGTTGAGAATGGCACAGAATTGAGAGCAATACAATGAAAACGACTAAGCTTAAGACGCATTCACAGATTGAGATGTAGATGTGTCTCCTGTATACATATAGATACCTATACTATAGGTATGTATACGGTTAGACACGGGGTGGTGTCTCTTTAACTTCTCCAGACTTGTTCATTTAATCTTCATGTTGGGAAAAGCTAAGCAGGAAAAGCCAACAAATAAGTAAAGCAGCCGATTTTACACCGGGAAAAGGCGTACCGCAGATTAGTTCTAGCTATATAAGTACACGATACATGACAAAGTTTATGTTATTCGTTATTCGGAATTATCTCTTAAGATGTGAAAAATAATATTCATTAACAACGTACCAGTACCACACACACACTCACACAAAAGAAAACAATCGCATAAGAAATATTGGTGGTCGTGTGGTGTGAGGATAATGACCGTGGCACCAGTGGCGCGTTTATACTCTTTGAGGCCCTAGGCGCATAGTCGTTTCGGGGCCCATGATCCAAGTTGATATTTCGATTAATTCATATTATATTGGCTCTTAATAAAAAATATTGAAAATATAACAAGAAGTATTTTATTTTAAATGTTTACGTGTTTCTGGGGAAGTATTTTCGGGGCCCCCTTGGATCGGGGGCCCTAGGCGCGCGCCTAATGCGCCTATGCCTAAACGCGCCCCTGCATGGCACGGTATAGTTGAGCGGCCAGCTACACTGCTCACTCTTCGCACGGCTATGGGTTCGAATCCCATTAACATCAGAAGGGCACTAGATGGCCCAGGTTACATATTGATATTACTCCTTCAATTTACCAATGAAAACATTCACAATAACCTCTAAATCTAAACCCAATTAGTTAAGATATTTATAATTTCCATTATCATCCGTTTAATTTAGCTATAGACGATTTTCTTGCAAATTTAGGGTTAATATTGTTAATTTTTTCTCTTAAATTAAGGGCCGCCCCTTTGCAACCCCAATTTGTACACATTTACGTTAGGATACACAAGGGGACGTGTAAAAAGCGCTTGTTCCTGTCCTCCCATATGAATGTGCCTTTTACACGTTTGTTTCACATCTATTTACATTTTAACATACCTAATGTATTATTTCGTGAACTTACGTGCAACCAACCAACCAACCAATTCAACCTCCCCTAAATCAAAACGCACATAAAAAAAACCGACAAACGGTAGAAATCCAACGTGTAATTTGTAATCGACTACAAGGTTAATGTGTAGACCTTGCATGAAGCATGCTTGCCTGGTTATTCGTTGATATGGGTACTTTAAACTATAAAATATGCCAACCCTCCATCCATTCAGCAACATCAATCGTTTCGAATAAGTTGGTAAGTTTTGTAAGTGGTCGGGGTGTTAATGGAATATTGCCCATATATGTATATACCTATCTAAAGCGTTGCGATATAATATATATAATAACCGCGTATACGTACGCGCATATGCACGATATGTACATATTTTGATATTATATTTCCAAGTGTCAAGAAAGACGAGTGTATGTTGTATGTGTGATTGTATTCGTTATATCCCTGCACATATAATGTAATAAAGTAATATGCGGGGATGCATTGTCGTTGTGCGTTTGGGTGTGAACGAGTTGCGACTAATAAAGCGCAACTAAACGACTCGAAGCGAAGAGGGTTTCGCTTTCACTTTTCGTCGATTACAATTGTTTATTGTTTGACTTGACTGCTGCTCCTAGTACTATTGTATACCAAATGCAATTGTAGTTGAAAGTTGGCAGCAATCGGCAATCTACATATAGGTACGTGATGAAAAAGGAACAAAGTCGGGAAATCTCGGTCAAGTGAAGTCAACTCAAGTACCTATACCGATATTATAATTATGAGTTGAAATTGAAATTAGGTGTACTGAAGTTTTTGTATGTGTTTTAAGTGCGCCTGCTTAAATAGAACTTGAAACATATGAATATA